>UZAN01039752.1:47450-77045 GCA_900618425.1 Echinostoma caproni | reverse complement strand
AAGTGGATGTCTCATTTTAAAATTGTGTAAAGAAATCTCGTGGATTATTCTTTCAACTTAGAAGACTCAGCCAATTCAACGCGAAACAGAAATTGATCTAGCCTTTTTGTTTATCTCTGTTTTTTTTCCTACATTTCTTCATTGATCCTCGGTAGATTAAGTTGGTTCACTTCGGGAAAATTTCAACAGTTTTCATTGCTATCGTTCACTTGTCAGTCGGGTGTCATTCATATCTGTTTTCTCAGCAACATCGAACTTTAAATGCTCCACTCATATTATTTCACTCTGTCGATTAAATGATGTGTAATTTTGGCTGAATTGCGGATATTTATTCATTAAAACGTCAATAAAAATACGAATGTCGAGACAGATAAAATGTTCTCCAGGGACATTTTGGTCGGCCATACAGATTCGTTCAATACCGCTTTGAGTGAGATCTTATTAGCACAACCAAATTTATGAAGTTAATAACCAGAACATCTGCGTATATGTCCTGCGTCGTACGTTTCTTGCCTCATCAACTCTCTTTGTCATCACGAAGACACTTACAGTGATCCGGAAAATCGATTGAAATATATTTAGTTTAAATTTCCAATCAACTGGTTTGTTTGTCACTCCAGTCATGCAACCGCTACCAACTGCTCAGCTGTAACTGGGACAAGTAGAAGTTTCTATTTCGACTTGAAACCCGATAATATTGAGTGTATTTATCTACGATCATTTCTTCCATTCTCGTATCAACTAATTCGATAACAGAACCTCATGCATCACGAAACGCCTCTGAATTGATAATAAAGCAAAATAACGTCGTGCATCGTTCACCCCTAGCTACGGGACGCTGGTTGGTCAATTGTGTAACATCTCTGATGTACCAATGAGAGTAGTTTTCAAATAAAGGGATTAACTGTTGAGAAACCGAAAACCAAACATACTGCAGTCGTCGTTAGAAGTGGATGAATACGCCACATCTTCATTATGTAGGTCGTTTTATAGCAGTATTAAATAGGTGTAATCCCTCAGACCAAAGATAATTCTCAAAATGGAAAAGCTCATGAAACAGAAAACAAAAAAACCCAATTGCTGCCCCTGGTTCAGAATAAATTCCTCATATTAGTTTTACAAGCAGTCGGTCGTTCGCTTTCAAACATTCTAACTATTTTACATTGAACACAATGATTCACTGGATGTCTTGTAATGCGGTACTTCGCGATGGAGATTCTCAGCTTACCACCTTTTCCAGTGCATTTTACGAAAGTTGGCAGAAAACATAGCAGACAGTATAATCGGACTGAGAAATGTTCAATAGAAGGTTTATGCTTCAGTTAACTTTGTATTATAACGGAGTGTACAAATCTAAGTCTAAAAAGTAATAAAACGTTATCTGGACGTGGGAGTTTTGCTGTTCTAATGAATAATAAATTATGACGTTTCAAGTGAAATCACACACCGCTTGGTGTGCATTGATTTGAAGATGAATACGTCTTCCTAAATACAGCGCATTGTTTGTCCATTTGTTCTCTCAGAATTGATTAATGATCTAATTTAGTTGTGACCAATTCATTCGAAAGTCTGTTTAATAGCCAGAAGCAGCTTGTAAACAATGGAACTATCAGACAAACTTATTTGAGCTGTGCTACTTTGAGAGGGGGCCGATGGGTGTGTGTGTGTGGGGGGGACGATTACTCGAAAGATTCTTACATTACACCCAATGCGTCAACGGTAATGTTAAACGAATCAACCAGTTAAAAGATAACTTTCTGTTCCATACCTAATGTCATGTCTTAACAATTCTCGAGCACTGTTTCACAGGAAACGAATAAAATATATTCTCGAAGAGTGTGAAATCCTTTGTTCTAGTTGTGATGTCCATATGCTGCATTTAATTTGGGATTATCAATATCAAACCGTTTTTGTAAAGTTTCATCTCACTATAAGTTCATAACCCCACTGTTTTGTGGTTCTAATCTAAATCCAGCAAACAAACAGTGTAACAAAACAAGTTAGTTTCCAATGATTCATATATATGTCAAATATATCACAAGATATACTACTTTGGAATGAAATTTAAAGACCAATACTTTCATTTCCGAAGCTTTGTAAGGCTCAAGGTAAAAAGTAGCCTTCTTCGTCATGCAGCGAACCGAGCAAGAAATATCTGTAGTCGGGCAGACTAGAAGAAGAGCTCCGGGTTGTACGATCGATCTTCGCACATAAACTGGTATCCGGAAATTGTAATCTACAAAATGATACGTTGTATGGAAGGCGCTTTAAAAACAATGAGGTTAGTAGAGAGTATGGGTTGAATAATTTGCTGTTCAAAGAAGATTATCCGACCTAATTGATAAGACTTTCTATACATGTATGCTTCGTGTGTTATTCACGTCCAATGGCCAATTGTAGATTTGCGATTGAATTACGAAGTTTTCAACTCTGAAGTCTCATTCTGTATACACTCATTTACTGGTTCCATAGGAAACAAGTACACAGGCCACACTGTCAGCCTGATCGTTCGGACGGATTCGTTAATACCACCTTGCGTGGCTAAACACCAGAACAATTAAGTCACTCACTGGTACAGTGGTTTCATACCCAGCTGAAACAAACCACACAGTGAACGTGACCGGCCAAAGCAGCAAATATAACGTTCTACTTTTCTTGATCCATTCCATTCAGTTACAGGTCTAATCGAAACTGAAGCAACAGGTCCCTGTGAAACACTTGTGTGTTCGTATAGGCAACAGTATTTATGCTAGAGTGAATGTTTTTCCAAATAATAATAAACAAGCCTTGGTTTTCCTGAATCGTTTATACTCAGCAGATGGAATAAGTTAGAATGTACAGGATACTCCCATCTCATCAGTAATGGTTGAGCTACAGCATGACGAGTTAGGAGGTATGTTAAGGGAATAGAACAGATTTTATTTACAACAAATTAACATTGATAATGACTAGGATGTAAAGTTTACGTACACTAATAGTCGATTGGTCTGCCTTTGTTCTTTAGGTCGTTTTCGAGTCTCTTCGGCATGGAATCCACCAACATTGTTATAAAGTCATTTTCTATTTTGTGCTCCATTATGTATCACACTTTTGCCTCCAATGTTCAATGTGTAGGTAGCCCATAGAGCTCACTTTTCAAAACAGAAAGTAGATTTTCAATCACGTTGAGATCCGGACTATTAGGGGGGAGTTGCATGAACTAAACCTTGGAGTCATGCATCTTTTCTGAAATGGTATTTCTCGAATTCAGTGAGTTAGATATCAAACATAGATTATTATTAAGAGACCTCATTTATTGTAATTTCCCCTGGTTGTAAAACGTTTTCATTTGGTTATTCAATAGAGTTGCTTTAATGGAATATTATATGTAGGATAAAAAAATGCCTCATAGCAAACATCCGAGGTGGCAAGGGTTTATGGAAATAATTTGGGATAATTCTTCATTTATTCCCATTACAATATATTACGTTTTCATACTTGATAAATTTTGCGTTTTTCATGTTCAGATCATTTGATCTTAGCAACCAAGGTCACGTACGTTTAATTGACAATTATCTAGCCTAGAAACTACTTAGATTCCAGTAGACAAGATGTAAATTATTGTCCATACAAAAAGCATTAAAACAAGTAATAAATATCATGAAATTCCATTTGATCATAAAGAAAATATTTTAGTGCATCACAATCGACCAGTAGTAGTTGTTAGTACAAGTATCAGTTATCACTGTGCTGGTGACCACCTATGTGTACCTATTGTAATCATGCATGGCATGACCTGTATGCGGTTCCGACTTTCTAGATGATCAATGACTAATCCTCAAAATCCGTGGTGCAACAGTGTGTGTTATTCCAAACCCGGCCAAATAAGATTTGATGGGCTATGAGAAAGTCAATTGGCATCATAGGTTATTTGTGATTTTTGGAGAAAAAAATGGGAACACTCTATACCCTTTCTTAAGGCTGTTTGTTCCAATCATCCGTTCCCCCTCTTTTTTCTGAATAATTCACTGATTTGCATTTATCAAATGGGGAACAGTTGAGGTTTTTTTTCTCATCGCAGATAAAATCACACAGAGAAGAAGTGTGAAGTATCATATGCTTCAGGTCATTGATCATGGAGAATGAATCTAAATGATTAGAAAACGGGGATATGTTGTTCAATGATTACATCTTCTGACTCCTTATAATACATAGGAATGAATCAAAGAACGAAGTCGAAGATTTAGATAGGCGAGGGTCAAAGAACAGATGTCAAGGATGAGCAAACCATAGTATTTACTGTCTCCCTCCCTCATCACCCGATCGAAGTTGATACACAACGTTTAGATTGGTTTGGTTAGGTTTGACGCATCTCGATGCCTAAGTATGTATGGCACGCTTGCTCCAGTTTTCGTTTTGGAAAATATTAAAAAAACCAGTGCTCGGACTATTCACTGATACAGTGAATCCCTTAATAGGTAAAACAAATCAGACTATTCTTCTGTGGAATGGTAAATATCCGGTTTTGCTAACCGTTAGGCCTTAGGTTTTACGAATGAACTAAAGCCTGTTAATTTATTGTCATTCCAACTCTATTATCTGATCACTTCCATGACGGTCATGCAGTTCAAACGTACAATAGTTGTTTTGGATGTAACTTCAATATGGTGTTTTGCAATTTAACGTTTTTACCTGACTGATCATACTTTTTACTATGACTATAAATGTGACTATTTATTAACTGACCAAATCTCTTCTTTCTCTCTTCTTCTCTTCATTTTACTTCCTTTTATTTAATATACAAGGATACTCTTTTCAGGAAGGGAGGAGCGGTCAATCAAATGGGGCTGCCATTCAACACGCGATGGGGCACGTCAGGCGGTGGTGTTGGGATTCGAACATGCATCCCCGGGGTGATAATTTGATATCGTTACCACCGGGCCACCACCGCTCCTACGGATCGCACAAGGAAATACCTTATTTAATCGGGTTGTGAGTAAATCACCACTACCGTCGAACGGACTTCACATACTTCAGTGGCACTGTAACAGCTAATATCTACGATTCACATCCCTAGTCGCCTAACTTACACAGGAATGTGGACAGATCTATAGGCATGGAAACTGACGGTCACAACGGATTTGCGTCGAAATCATGGGACTCGACCGGAGTATGTTAGGTCCTGGGAAATTATTTCAGTGTGATTTGTTGGGCTAGGACAAGGATGTTGAATACATCATTTTTATAATTTGCAGCAGTAAATCTATAATCATAAAGCAATCCGGAGGTAGTCACTGACTCCGAAAACTTATGAAAGACCCTGTCCCATACTCGCTCAATTCGCACCAGATTACCCATATATCCAGCTATAAATCTAGGCGGTAACACTGTAGATAAGGACTGTTGTGCGACTTTTCTGTCCTGAACATGAATGAGAGTATGTCTGAAAGGTGATATACACAACAATCCAGATTGATGATCAGTATACCAGGTCGTAAAATGCTATCCCCTATATGTGGCCGAATCTCTACAAAAAGCGGGAGACAAGTGGAGATGAGAAAGTCCTATGCAAAACTGTGGTCAGTCCGATTAAGAGAGACTGAAAGGCGGCAAAAGGCTGATGAGTTCATACCTCATGCTGAAACCGATTGCAAATGCAATGGGCGAGCAGCCCTGTCCACCAAACGAAACATCACTGGTGAGACTCGTTTTCACCCGGCATTGCGATACAAAAGTGATCACTAACCTGCAGTGAACGCGAGTTGCGAGAAACAAACTCAACTATGATCACTGAGGCAACGATGTCTCTAATGTATCACTGGTGTGTCGAACTCTTGCGGACCAAAACAGAGGTTCAAATGAAATGAAACACGCCTATGTTTCGACTTTTTTTAAGAATTTTTGTTGAAGCCTCAGCTGAGATGATTCGGCGTCAGCTGTCGAAGGACACGGCATACGCTCATGAGTTAGCTCGAATCTCGCAGTAACTAGTGAATTTTTCTCGGTTATGTCATATGGGACATCCTCAAAAATTTGTCAATTATATTTTTTCAGTGCCAATTAATATTCTATATTTCTCACCTCATCAGATCTAAGACTAGATCGGAAATTTTCGACACAACTGTGTTTTGCGTTCATAAAATTTTGATCCGCATAGGAATGTTTAGATAAGCCGCAACGAGCTACAAACTACTAAGATTACAACCACTAACAATATTTTGTTGACGACCTGTNATAAACAAGCAAAATTGAACAAAATATTGAATAAAAAAATAATAGATTGCCAAAAGTAAGCACTTGCATCCACTAAAGCGAGCCAATTCAATATAATATCAACTTTTATCATCTAACTTGAGTTTAATCCCTTACCAAACACGATTCATGCAGCTCTCACTTACCCTACCGTTCTCAAATCATTTGCTTCCACTCTTTGTTTCTTTGTTTGACATTATCATAGAAACGTGCGTTAACAGCTGAATGAGAGCACGCGAAAATGATGGCCAATATGAATTCTGCTCACATATTTATTATTGTGTTGACGAAATGGATAAAAAGTCAGACGAAAAAGTAGATAAATTGATACGAAACAGGATGCCGGATTTTTTTGGTGATTGTGTATTTATCATAGAGATTTGACATGTCACAGACTACCATAAAAAGTTGAATGCATGGTGCACAGGGTTTTCGTTTATTTGCTAAAAAGTCATCAGTAATGCAAATCGACAAAATTTGAAGACCGGACTCCTATAGCAGTGCTTCTGGATTTTCAGAATCTTCTGCAAAAACCGAAATGCACCGATTTTTCACTCCCATGAGAAGATGTCAATCAGCGAATCAGTGAGTCCATCAGTCAGTTGCAGTCAGCCAGTCAGCTGCAGTCGGTCAGTTAGTCAATCGGTCAGTCAGTCAGTCAGTCAGTCAGTCAGTCAGTCAGTCAGTCAGTCAGTCAGTCAGTCAGTCAGTGAATCAGTCAGTAAGCCTGTCTGTCATCACACTCGTTTGCTTCCTGACCCTATTCTATTGGTCATCGTTTTCAATCGTAACCGCCTGACAAAGTTGCCAAATTATTTTATCTATTCGACTCGATTGCGAGCAGCAGTGTTTCTTTCTTATTTAAATGAAAGCAACTGCACGACAAAACCAATGTCTGACTTCACTAACGATGAGTGATTGTTTGCAGTCTGCTTGCATATCTTTTTAGCTCATGATTTCGTCGCCTTTCGAAAATCACTCGTTAGATCCGACGGGACGATGGGACAGATGAATAAAACCTAAACCGGGATGACAGAATCAGATCAAAAATAAGCCATCCACCCTCGTACTCGGAACCGCTGTACACTTATTTGTGTACGCAATACTGTTTATCAGTTGTATCTCATGAGAAATCGAAATATTTTGAATGCCATATTTTCCAATTAACATTGTTTTAAAGTTTGGGGGCAGGAAACGCACGCTTTTGGTCTACGCAAAAATGGTAACAAAAACAAGCAATTTTTGAACAACGGAAAGCTCGAAGTTTAATACCCATGGGCGATTTAAGCCAGTGCTGGTGTATAGCACATTTAACTGATGTAAAAATTAGTGTTTATATGTATATTTTTCATGGAAAAAATATATATTTAATATCTATCGCGCCCTACCCTATATGACCTGATCAGTAAGTGAAATACAGCTAGTTCCTTCACCTTTTTATCTTGATTTAAGAGTTTCAATAGAAGAGGTGAAAACAAAGAGAGTGGTTCATCTCAAAGTTTGAATATTTCTCGGGGTTTGATTATATCCTAAACTGGCTACCTAATTGGTTTGAAAACGCAGTATTACTGCTGAGCTGTACTCAAATCCAAACGTTGTGTTTCCATGTGTTTCAATGCTCTTGTATACGCCTCTTGGCATTAGGGACTCGTGAATCTACCGTGATTAAACAGTGCATTTGCTATTTTCTGTGTATCTGACCATAGCACGCTATCATGGACTGTGAGTCCATCCATAAGAATTTAACGGTCGACTGGACCAGTTTAATCAATGTTTAAGTGGTCACGGGAAGCGATCATATGACAGAAACTTTGAAATCAAAATCCTCTCTTTTATTTTCTCACGATCCAAAACTGCTGTTACGCCCATTCACGTGCCACCGGGAAAATGTGATGATGCTCTTTACAACATTCCGATGGCAAGACTATCCACCCGTTGATCAACCGGAAACTTGGAGTATATCACGTAGTGCCGCTACTAACTAATGCCTACCGTTCCTCCCGCACTTGTTATTATTGCTGCTGATAATGATTATGATTAAGCGGGCTCTTCAGACCTTCACAATTGTTTACCTCTAACGCTTACCGCTTCCAACCTCTTTCCTCCCTTTACCTAGTCCCAAGTTTGTTTTATTAGGTTGACTAAAATACCAATAGAGAGTTCCATACCTTTTAACAACTATGATTGTCACAATATTGAAAGTTGAAAGTTCAACAACAATGACAACAACAACAACAACAGTAGAATGAGCACGAAAACCATCAGGCTACCTGCTACCCTGCCCTGCGTGCATGAGTGCATGTAATGTGTGTTCAAGCTTGTCATCGACTGGATGGTGACGAGCATTTATTCACGTTATATTCTCCGTGGACACCGAAAAATGCCTTGTACGCACATTCTTTTCTTTCGACATCACTGGTAGTGTTGGGTGAGTTTTTCATCGGTCTTTTTTTTGGGAGGGTGCTTTTTATGGGGTGTGACATTATGCGTGATATCCAGTTATTTAATACTAGGATAATCAATTTATGATTTCAATTGTGACATATGCACCGAATTTGGTCTCTCGGTGTTGATAAGATGGTTTGAAATCCATGGGGATGTGTTGTGCACCGGTGACTCCCGGGCTCGTGGAAAGAATCGTGTGAAAACTGGTTTCTATATTACATCAGAAAGTCTTTGTATGGTCACTGTGGTTTGTGAAAGTTGATTTTACTTTTGTATGCTGAATACATAAAGCAGTTTATTCTATAAGTCCAGTTGTATAGGTATTTGACAACTGACATTCCGTGCTATTTAATCAGGAAAGTTGCACCTAATCGCATATTCGTGAACGCAATGAATACAAGTAATGTAACCGGCAAATCAAAAGTGACAGATCTGTATTGGCAATGTGTGATTTAATGCCCTGAACAAGGAAAAAACAAGGATGGCATTTGGTGAAGTATCTCCATGATAAAATAGATATTTTCAGGCTCGAATAAGGACGGAACATTACAGTTATAAGCGAATAGTAGTTCTATGTTGATTGAAACTGTGTTGCGACAAAGACAGTCCACTGCACGTGTCCTAGGTGACACACAAAAGTGGTTGTTTTTCTAGAAATACGTCTGTCAAGTCCTTAGGTTTCTTTTTGGGTAAATCTACATTAACAAATCAGCTTCTTGAACTTAAGCGGCGAGGAGTTAATGGAGCATCTAGTTGCGAACTTTCACTCACCTAGATAAGAACTACATTTCAAGTAAAATGCAGGAGGACCGAACACCCTTTATTTTTCATCAGGTAATTCGCACTGTGCATATCTCTGCTCCATTGAAAAAACGATTTGCTGGTTAGGCAGTACTCAGATCACATAGCATCACCGGTAGATGTTCCCTAAGGTGATTTTGGTAGTTATCCATTCAGCAATACGATCATCAATATTTATCAGATTTCGGATGCGAGGAGTTCATTTAAACATTAAGGGAGCTGTTGTGCACGGAGAATTCAGTGTTGGGTAGAGTTGGTAAATATTAGAGCGATAATGTCCCTCCATCAGGCTGTGGCTAGCGTACGACAACAAATCTTCTTGAACACTTGACGGATATGGATGAAACTAGTGTGGCACTCTGAGTTTCCTCAAGGCGCTTAGTGTTTAGCCTCACTCACTGGATTGAATATGATATTGCACCCACATTAGACGGAACATAACAGCAATGATACTCATGGATGTTTTTGCTTCTATTAGTTAAATGCTTTAAACAAGTATAATTTATCAAGTTCAACAGCGTTTGCTGGTATATCATCACCTTTAACATAACGAAGCCCTAATAAAAAAGTTATCATTACAATTCATTTATAAAAACAACTCACAAACATGATAGAGGGATTGGAATGGTATTTCGTTAATATCCTATTTATCCTTCTTTATTTATCGGAATGCGGGCAGCAGTGTCGCACGGAGTCCAACAAATTGACTGCCAAACAACAATTGTCAGTTTCCTCAAACACATGACGCGACCTTCGCCGTGAACGACCAAAGTCAGGCGATGAAAAAAAACTTTATAATACGCGTATCGACCACAATAAATATTCTTATGAAACAAAATATTGTGAGAATGAATGGACATTCATGCATGTTTGCATACAATATTATTTAATTCCCATAGGTAACTTTCAAACAAAAAATTTTAATATGACATTGAACATCAAACCAACTCAAATGGTGATATAAGAAAACGAAGAACATTGGAGATGGAGATAAATTTCACTTTTCATGCTCTTGACTCATATCTATCGGCATGCCGGTATTATACTGCGAACTGAAATTGAGAGTCATATTGCACGAGTTCCCTCAATATCTACATGAGATTTGGAGGTTTAACTGTCTTTATTACTTGGTTACAACAGGTTTGATTTCAACCAGATGCGACAGCGCTTCCTTGGTGACCAACTCATTCTTCTCGATCTCAGGAGCAAGTAAATGATCTCACACATGGTATGACGACAGAACTATATATTTCATTATATTATAATGAGGAAAATAATTTCTTTTGTGTCCCTGTCAGGACTCGAACCCCACCAGTCGGGCCGGGTATTCAAACCCCCTATCCCTGAACTACACGGCCGATGGTCACCACCTTGCACGAATGGCTCAATCAATGTTTTGGAGTATCAAGCTTGAATTAGCCCATTCGATTGTTCAGAGACCGTGCAGCTCAGGAGTAAGGGTTTGCAGTCCCGACCCGACTGGTCGCGGTTCGAGTCCTGAAAGGGAAACAAAAAGTACGCACTGCTGACGAGTCCCAAACAGGACGAAACAGCTGCTGGGTGCACTTTGTTGGTTATCACAAACATTTCCATCACACTTGAATGCATTATCTTATGGGGAATTAACGATCTCCCAAGGAGTGAAACGCACACCCAAGACGATCAAGAGTGCCTGGTGCCTCTGAACAATCGAATGGGCTAATCCAAGCTTGATACTCTAAAACAATTTCTTCTGTGGTGAATGTATACGTTTTATCACCCATTGATGGTTTACAACTTCCAACTAGCTTCAATCATGTTTTTCAACTTTACCCGGCCTATTTCTGGGGGACATCGAGAAAGAATTTTCGAAATGCAATGTTCCGAAAAGCACTAACAATAAACCAATATTGATATCGGACAGATATAATTCGATAATATCACAATGCCTAATAGTAAGTACAAAAACATACAAGGTAATATGAAAAAAAAATACTTTTTTGTTCAAATGTTACGGAACAACCAGAATCACCATACGCGTTATGTGGACTGTGAGGATCACGGATACGAGTTTCATCTTTGGCTTTCGTGTAAATTGATCACTTGACTCTTGACAGGAGTGGAGAAATATTGGGTGATGCGATCGAACAAATCAACTGTTCGCTGCTGGTGCAGAACCATAACACCCGACTCAGTCTATGCGGTCTCATGAACAAAAGTCGGTTCGGTTTTACCCTATTTTTTTGTATTGAATCCTCAGTTTGGCTCAATTTATTTGCTCTTCTTCATTTCTAGGTAAATTATTTATTTTGCTACCACATATTTCCTAATATTGGAAAGTACACAACACATACCTGTTGTATCGTTCTACTTGGCACAATGGGAAAACAAAATTACCAATTAGATAACACTTGACGGGATGTAGAACGTCCCACATTATTGCCTGGATACTACAGCGCCGTGAACTATTCTTGCTGACACACTAATACCAATTTATAATCTGTGGATTGTTTTGATCGCGGTTGACCCCGCTACTCTGTTTGGTTTTTATTCGAGTGATCACAAATTAGTCAACTATCCTAAACATGTCATTCAATTATTTCTGTTTGTTCTGCCTATGTTTCCTAGGGCTGTAAAGCAGTCCGAGAAGCTTAATTGTTTTTCTGATTCTAAATATAACCAGGCGTCGGAATCCTTCCACCCTAAACGGATCATCTGAATTCAGTTTACAAACATGCTCCTAGCAACACGCATTCACTAATGTTCACCTCAGGGATTCAAACTCCAAGGATGAGAAGCAAACAAAACAAGTCAGAAAATCGTACATTTCGTACCTTTCCATGTTTATCCGACCCGCGTTGTTTCTTGGCGGTTTCCCGAGTTCCGGTATACGTGGTGGGATGTACAGGAAGACAGCTCAAGCATAAAGTTATATGCTGAGAATAACAAAATATCTTCGTTCTCTGATCCTATTAGTTACTTTCACAAAGCAATCCTGGCATGAATTGTATTGGGGCAATCTTGTGCAGTTTCCGGTATGGGTGTGTCTTAGTTGAAGAACTGTCCACTGAGATGGGAAGGTATGGATTCAGTTATGGCCTCAGTTCAGAATCCATAATTTGATAATCTCGAAGTTCACGATGCTCAACAACTGGATACTTCCCGAATAACGTGTAGTGAGCTTATTTCTGAGACACATCAGAGCTGCACTTCCTCTCTAAATCTAGCCTTTTAAACCTCGTTCAGCGGAATGGCTACCGAATTACTCCATACAAGATAATTCATTTCAGTAAAGGTATCCATCTACATTGCAGTTTTCACTAGTGGAGTATTTAGCAAACCTGCAAGTTTTCGATTGTAACAGTGGTTTAAGATGCACTGATGGAAAGACACTCAACTGTCCGTAAGAAAGACAAACTGTGAAACGATTTATTTCATTTCATTTTGTTCAATACTGATTGCGACCTCTCCTATTCTTCAGCACAGGGGAACGCAATCACTTGACTTTCCTCATGTGTGCTATTTATGGATGCTCCTACTTCAGGCGAGTATGCTGTAGCGATGAGTGCAGTCGATTGTACACTGACCGAAGATATGGAATACTGCTGAGAGAGTTTAGCAATCCGACATCTTGGTGTAATAAATCCACCACAGTAGCCCCTAGGAAAACTAGTTATCTGTCACAAAGAACTGAGTAATGAATTCATTGAAGAATCCCATTGTAATTTCTTCCCCAGGTCATATAATTAGGTAAGTGCATTTGAAATTAAAAAAAAAAACGGTTTAGGTGTGTTCGTTAATTTGTTCGGTAGATCTAATCAAATCAAACAAAAAGTGGGTGTTGAGTGAAAGGAAATGGAACTGAGACACCGAGGGTGGGGAGGAGGGTTCGAGAACAGTCCGGGTCCTGGAAACGATCATCCCCAATCACGGGGATGCATTCACACCAGGTCCATGGCAGTGGAAGTGCTTTGACGGATTGCTTTCGAGAACAAAGCCGAGGCCAATGTCTTGGCTGGTTCTTAGTGTCATTAAGGAATAGCTCGTGATGGATTAGGAGGCACTCCATATATCACTTTAACGGCGTCTTCATTCACTGGAAGCCTTGTATCTGTAAGATGTCGAACGATGGCAATGGGAATATTTTTTTCTCACTCTGGTAACCACCAACAGCAACACTGGTGTTTCCTGCTCCCTCTTGAAAATGTGTTGAATGGATAAGTCGAATAGACTGGGCAAGTTCCAAATCGAATACGAGGGCAGGAAATAAAATCCGAGATAAATCAAGGCCCCTAACGGATAATGCAAATTATTACAAATGGTACGTGGAACTCCTTGTTCTATCTGCAATGTTAAATGGTTTCGCCATTCGAAAACGTTTCCGTTTGAATGCCATTGGTTGTACCATCAATTGAGTTGGATCATTGCCCAAGTCGTTGTCAGCCAGTCAGTCAGTCAATGACACATATTTAATCTTTTAGCCTTTAAGCCGAACAGAATAGGCAGGGAAATATTGTGGCACCGTATTCCCACAACAATCTTTCTGGATCAATCATCAGTATGCGCAATGTTTTAACCACGAACAATTCGCTTTGAATACCTTTTTGCGCACTCTTCTTTTTGTTCAGGCAACCAAAATGTCACGTAGATTGCTGTGCTATAAGCCTCTTGCATACGAGCGTAAGGCTTACTTAATAGGAGAGGAGAGAGAGAGGGAGAGGTGCGTCAAGAGCACGGCAGGTACAAAAATGGTCACTTCTCTGCTTTCATATAACACAGCCTAATTTCTCTCTTGTTGAATCTTGCCCCAGAGGAAAGCCAATAAACACACAGTGTGCATCCTTTATTATTGATCAATATCAAGATCACAGTGCGTATCCTGTGGAAATAAAAATCACCCACGTGCAGAATGATCTGCAGACGTGATTATCGAATAAAATTTCATCTATTTGTCAGAACAAGGGACAAGTTTGTTCCAAGCTACTGGAACTCCGATGTTGCTCCTAATTGAATTAGGCCGAATTCAACGTAAATTTCAATCCGTTTAAATTTAGCTGGTATTTTTGTGACCATAAAATCGGATGTTTACTAAGACCGCTATCTGAACAACTGGAGATTATTGGAATTTTTTCGCAAAACGTTTTGAACCGATTTTACATCAGGTCTCCCATTGAACAAATGAATAAGAATATTGAGCATTGTGCACCCCGTTTTCCATTACTGGGACAACAGAAAGACGAATAGATCATCCTGACNCCGTTTTGCTCACGGGAACTCAGTACTGCTTGACTGCCAGTCTGATCTTGATCTTGGTCTTACATTCGTAAGTAATTTTTTGTGTGTTCAGCGCCAAATGGTGACTTTAAGAAGGGGTGAAAAAACCCAAGGGGAATTAATCGGTCTTTCCTACCTACAAGAGTATCCGAAAATTACATTTACAAGGTGTAACATCGGGACAGTTACTTGAATGTTTAAGTCCTCACCCACAACGCAAACTATTGACATAGGCTATCACATGAGAGGACTACCGTCGATTGCTCCTTTTGGTGACTCCTAGGTATTTGGTGTTTTTTTCTGGCGATGGGTACAGACTTGACGAATGCGAGTTCCAAGGGATACTCGGAGTGAAAAAGAGTAAAAGCTTATTCAACGCACGTATTGACATTCAACTGGTTTGAGAATAATTGCACTTGTAAATAAATGTCAGAAAATGTTTCTGTCACATTTTTGCGAGAGAGCTTGATATAAGACCACATAATCAGCATATTTAAAAATTTTGGCTGGAGGGATAAATTATAAAAGATGGAAATAAGTATGAAGAATGCATATCACCCTGAAGCATTCCAGAATTATTCACTAACGGTTTTGAAGCAGTGCTATTTGGTTTCGTTCTTTGAATCCTTCCTGTGAAATATTGTTTTACTTGTGACAATAAAGTGGTGGAGCAACCGAATGACAGCAAATTTCGAGGAGTAGAGATCGTGAATCAAAAGCTGAAGAATAATCAAGGAAAACACAACAAACGGATTCGTGGAAATCATTTAATTATTTGCAAATAGAGTACACCAGTGAAGAGACAGCATCCAAAATATTTCTATTTGGCTTATGTACAAACCAAACAGGGGTCATCCGGAGCATTATTAGAAAACTGCAAGCAATTGAGATTAGCGCGATCTAATAGTTTTAGCCCAAAGGAGGTGATAACAATGGGATGAAAGCGTTTCGATCGAATACTAGATGAAGCTGATTAGGAATGGGAACAGTGATGAACGATTTCCAGGAGTCAGGGATTGAATATGTGCAAATGGATTTGTTCATAATGGACGCAAACATCACTGTGATTGAATGAGCGCCATACGTGAACATAGATGTAGATAGACATTCGGGGTCAAATACAGTCATGATGTTTGCAGTTTCAAGGTGGTAGACCTCCTCAGGAGTGACAGGGTCTGCGGTAGATGGGTATTTATTGGGGTATGGAGATAGGAAGTCCCTTGAAATGAATGCAGCATTAAGGTCGTTCACAATAATAGTTTTGTTTGCCAACCGTTTTCTCTGTCCGCTCAGCAATCTGATTCATTGCCATAACCGTATTGCATTCCAGCTCCCGAAACTGGCTTTCTGAACGAAGCATTCGAGCTTTTGATCTCTGCCCCGGTTTGCAGAATGAGGCGTTTGACAGTGATTGTTTCGTGCATCTTAAACACCGGTTATATTTGTCTTCTAAGAGCTGTTAGCAGCGGATAGCACACTCTGTCAATGAGAACAAAACTGTTTCCATAGGTGTGTATAAAGTGAAAATCATAATAGCTGATTCCACAAAATGTTTGACGAAACACAGGTATCGTTTAACGAAAAACCACAAAGAAACGATGTCAAGAGATTTACTTATGATAAAAGGTCTATCCACCGAAAGATTCCGAAATTTTACCTTCATTATTTTGTTTGGAAAAAGCGGATTATGCCAACCGAGAGTAAATGTGTGGTCTGAGATATGGGAGACATTGATAACCAGTGAAGATCGGTGCCTTCAGTTTGTGAGAGGAAATATTAAGATGCTTGGTGATAACCACGTACAGACAAGTCTCTTTTGGTGAGCAGTAGAGAGAGAGAGATCTGATAGGCCGGAATAGGATAGATGCACCACAAAATGACCTGACGTCGATTGGTGAGCAAAGAGAAGGATTGTAGAGATTGGCAATTACTGTGCTCCGAAAAGGAAAAACTCAGGTTGACATGAAACAGTTAGACAGTCAACACCATACCAAGAGAAGGCAAAAATCATTTCCGACTGGCCACAATAACAGCAATTAATACAGCAGTTGTTACTGTGCCTCCGGACTTCTGTTTTTTTCTCTGTCTTGTCGAAAACTTGCAAAACCAATTGTGTTGACCAGCAGCAAATCGTCTATATTTTGGTTTAACCACGATTTCTTCATACATATATGATCCAGCGTGTTTGTGTGCACGTGATATGTTCGTAGATCACTGAGGACAGTCAATTTGCTAAACAGTGAGCGAATTTCGGAACTGACTAATAAGGAAGATGTTACATTCACCGGAGGGATGTGTACCAATGCGGCCTTCCAACAGCAATGTTTACGTTTCTTTCCTCAAACAGAAAATCCAGTTCGGGTAGATTCATGTGAGTTGGATGACACGGAACAGTAATGGTTATCACTTGGCTGGGCTAATAATTCCCCGGTCCACGAACGTCACGTGAACATAGTAGAAACCAAGCAATAATTTCCGATACAAGAGTGAACACCAACCTAGCGCAGTCAATCAAATGGCGGGCCGTACCACTGATTGTTATACAAAACACGAAAATCATGGAGCTCGATCGCCCTATAAGATAAAGAATGGAAACCATACTCAGAAACTCAAAAGTTTAAAGGATATTAGGTCAAGAGGAATAATCAAATTGACGTACCAAAATGTATTACATCGTCTGAAGGAATTAGGAAAAGGGTTATCTGTTCAGAAGAATAAGTATGACACAAAATATTGGTAAAAAGTTCATTTAGATCTCCATCGGATCATACTGTACGAGATACAGCTACCTTAATAATGCACTGATGATTACATAACTTCCGTGTCAATTTCGGCGATATGTCTAACGACTTGAGTAGAGCAAAAAACGAGCGAAATTGCAACAATTTGAATAACAGTAGTAATATTTAATAACAATACGTAAGATTTATCGATTCCTCCGATGTTTTAACCGGTCTCAAACACATAGTCAGTAGACCAAAAGAATGAAGTAAGAGACATAATATTTGTTGAGACGTATGTGACTAGTGATCGAGTAGAGTTGTTCCACGACAAACAGACGGAGTCGACTTATTTCCATGTATCGTCACGCACAAGTTCTTATATTTTATGAGCATATTTGCAATGATATGAATCATCATCATCGTACAACGAACTAAAGTGAAGCAAATTTCGTTGATTCCTGCTAAACTTGCTATACACAAAAGGTTAGTGATAAAATTTAAGATGGACGGGGATTGGACCAATTTTGAGGGGGGCGGGGAAGAAATTGAACCTCTATGGTTAACACACAGAGAGTGCACAATCAAACTCTGCATACACAACGTTTCAAGCATTCTGACCTTATAAGTAATGAACCCCAATTGCGCGAGACACCTACTCTACCTAATGGCTCTGTGCACTTCTTCATGCCTCGTCTTCATATCATCTCTTGAAATCTATGTGCTTTCCTCTAGCTCGGAGGAGGCGAATAAAGTGTTCTGCGGCAGACGATGGCTGTGCATACGCAATACGTGCCATAGCTAGCAAAGTCTACTAATCTCAATTCGATATGCTAGCAGGTTTATCCCTCGGAGCCTACTCCCAAACACACGACGGCTTCCTCACAGATTACCAACCAGTTCTCACCCTCCCACGTGGACTAAACTACGTAAACACCGATGATCAAAAACTTCTAGTCGACGATTATCTTCTACTCGCAAATTCCAGGTCTCACAAATATAAAGGAGGACTGAACGAACACTAGCACAATATACACGACCTTTCAACTTCAGTGAAACGTCGCGTCTAAGCCAAAGGTGTTTCAGTCCTGCGTATGCTGCTCGAGCCTTGAAAACGCGGGCGGTTATCTCCTGTACTGCACTATCGTCATTAGTCACGCAACTACCTAAGTAGTAAAAGTAATCCACCATCCAACTAAATCCTGGCCATTTAGTGTCAGAGTGGGAGTAGACGAAACCCAGTCCTGCAGTATCACTTTGCACTTTGAAGGTGCAAGGCACATACTTGCTCGTCTACAAAAGACTGATCTGAATGGAAGTGATGGATATCCAGAGTCAGCTTGATTGACCTCAGAAAGATTCAGATACCGAGAATGAAACGGAAGCGTTTTTGGAGAATGAAGTATGTTGGCCTTTTTTGTCAGCATATTGCGATTGGTCTTCGTATCATTCGGAGTTACACATGTCAGGCAGAAGTTGATAACCAAAGATACCGCGATCATATTTTGAAACACATTTCTCTGGTGCGTCCAGGTGAACTATAAATTTAATGTTTTTAGCACTGGGAGATAGAGAACATCTTTCCGTTGAAGTGGTTCAGTCATTGTATACTGGTTATGATAGACGGTCAAGTGGCTGGTGGAATAATTGCTGTATTGTCGATAATCTTACGTTTAATGCGAACATTTTTAGAATCCTTCTTCCTGTGTTTATAATCCTTCTTGTTCAGCCGGGCAGTGTTGGCCGCGGCACGAAGAGACCCGGAGCAGATGGAGTGAGCCGACGCGCAGGACGCCCTGATCGCGGGTTTTGACACCGCGGTCAACCGCCGGGAGGCATTCGGTCGCTTCAAGACGGCGCAGCTCGGAGTCGGTGTGGACCCACTTTCGAATGCCGTGGCCCTGCGTGGGCTATTGGATTGCGCACTACCGACACAGGATGGGAATGCGCCCTCGGAACTACTCCTTGACCGTTTCACAGAGAGCCTCCCTGAAAACGTACGCGAGAAAGCGAAACTCATCAATGTCCCACATACCATGGACGTAATGACGCTAGCCGAAGTTGTGAGGCAGTTCACCGGTCAGGATATTGCCGCGGTGCGAACGCAGGAAGTCCATAATGATGAGCTACCGGAAGATGTGAAGGCCACATTGGACAGACTGACGGATGAAGTGGCGGCACTTAAATCAGATTTCGGACGGAAGAAAAACACAAATGTATATTTTCATTGTGGCAGGCGAGGTCATTGACGACGAAATTGCCCTGGGAGATATAATAAATTCTCTTCAAATACACGATTGATTCGGTACACGAGTTTTCTCTCGAAGAAAGCAATCATTGGAGCAGTAGGTCGCGGGGCACGACAAGTCAAGTTGGAGATCGGGGTACAGAGAACAATGCTTGATCGATACAGGTGCGGCAGTCTTTGGCTATACCCCAACCAAACGAGTTCCTGGAAACGTAGAATACAGCTGTGAAAACAGTGGGGGGTTACCAGTTGAAGGTAGATGGAGTAGCCAAATGGACGGTCCGTGCCGGAAACAGTATAATCAAGCACCCATTTTTCATTACAAAAGACAGACCAGACTATAGTGGGGGCAGACGTCTTACGCAGCTTAAGGGCCATGGTTGATCTGAACAACAAACAGCTTGCTACCAAATTAGGCCCGATCCTGCTGTTACGCTCCAAAAGGAAGAGGTTGGCAGCCGTGAGTACAGAAACAACTCACACAAATGTCTCCTTCAATTCGGCCAGTGGTGCAACGATACTCTCACCGGTTCACAGGCGATGTTGTACGGGTTTTGTAACTGGGTCGAACACGAAATTCAAATAATAGCAGGAAACTTTCGAGCCCATGTTTCACGTCGAATTCCACTACACTTGGAGGATGAAGTCAAGCGACGGGTCGAACAAATGTTAAAGGAAGGAAACATCGAAGAAAATCGAAGTCCGGATAACTCGCCCGTGCTGCTGGCCAAAATTTCCAACGTTAAATTTCGGTTCTGTGTGGATTTCCGTCAAGTAAACACTGCAAAAGTGTTCTCAGTTGTGGACCTACGATCGGGATATTGGCAAGTACCAATAAAAGAAGCCCATTGAGAGAGAAAACGGCGTTCACAGTCGGCAATAAACA
Organism: Echinostoma caproni; assembly: GCA_900618425.1. NCBI lineage: Eukaryota > Metazoa > Platyhelminthes > Trematoda > Plagiorchiida > Echinostomatidae > Echinostoma > Echinostoma caproni. The sequence continues at coordinate 56,461 of UZAN01039752.1, read as the reverse complement.
ATATCAGTTCAAACGAATGCCATTCGGACTACCGGGAGCACCATTTACATTCCGCTTCCTCATGCTGAAGTTAGTTGATGGTGTCGCCAACTAGGTAGTGTATGGTGACGATATTGTTGTCTACAGTAAAACTACAGCCGAACACACGTTCCACTTGGAAACTGTCCCGAAACGAATCCAAGAATCTGGTCTTTGGATTATTGGGTCGAAGTCCCCAATTGGGAAGCCGACAGTGACTTTACTTGAGCTTAAGGTTGGAAACGGAGAAGTGAGGCCACTTCCTGAGAACATCCTCAAGTTAAGGGAGTTTGCGCGCTCAATATCAAAAAGAACGTTAAGATAGTTTCTGGGCTGTGCCGCATACTATAGCCGGTTCGTCAAAATCTTTACGTTTATCGCTGAACCGTTATACGCCATACTCAAGAAAGAATATCGCTTCCGACGGACATCAGAGGCCCAGAAAGCTTTCAATGAACTTCAAAGGATCATGACCGAACAACACCTGATACTGATTTTGCCGGTGATTGGCGAGCGATTCACAGTGGTAACGGTTACCATTGACGTGGAAGTGAGAGCCGTACTCAAACAAGCAAGTGGATTGGTAGAATACGCAAGCAGAGTCCTTACTCCAACGAGAAGGAAATAGTCCACCACAAAAAAAGAATGTCTTGCTATCGTTTTGGCCGTAGATAAGTGGGGAACATGCCTTCTGTGTCAAAGGTTCCATACAAAAACAGACCACACGCCGCTGGAGTGGATAACAATCGCCAAGGACCCGAGAGGAAAACTAGCCCGATGATCGCTTCGCCTTCAGGGCTACGAATTCACGATAAATCATGTTGCAGGTGCCGAAAACTGTATGGCGGATGTTTAGTGTCGTCAGGAGGAAGCAGATTCCTTCACTGTCAGTATGCTGGCAGCGGTACAAGACCCGAACGAATTGGTGAAGGAACAGCGCAAGGATCAAGAACTCCGCAAAGTGATCGAAGCAATCTTTCAAGGCCAGCAATACGGAAACATTGAACCTCGTACACATATGAAGTCATAGAAATCTGTATAAAAGCAGATTTATTTGAATGCCGCTGGTATCTTAATGAAACGACAGCCAGGGAGGAGGTGCTCAGTGGTCGTCATTCCAAAACAGGTGCACTAAATTCTTATCAATGAAAGTCATGAACTGGTACACATTGGATGCGCTCAAACCTACGATCTGCTTCGACAGGCATGTGAAGAATGCCAACTTTTCAAGTCAGACTCCCACCCATCACAATGTCCAATTCAGTCAATACCAGTATCCGTGATCTGGGAATTACGGTCAATTGATCTCATGGGTCCATTTCCGATGTCCCCCAGAGGACACCAATACATCGTTCTAATGACAGAGCACTTCATGCGCTGGATTCAAGCCGTAGGAGTCGCGGATCAGAAATCCACTACGATAAGCAGAGTTGTGATGGAGCATTTCGTGACGAATCATGGTGTACCACAAGCCATCCTGACAGATCAAGGCCCGTGCTTTGAGATTGATGAAGTTTGCACGTGCTTACAGAAATTAGGCATCAAAAAGATACGCACAACGCCCTTTCACCCACAAACTAACGGCCTCACCGAACGCAATAACAAAACAATCAAAGAATGTCTGGCAGCAAAAAAAGGGGATTGGGAGTCGGCTCTACCTTCCCTACTTTTGGCTTACCACTCAACTACGCACGCCAGTACCAAACATATACCATTCCAACTGATGTACGGAAGAATTCCGAGACTGCCAGTGGATCTCGACGTTGGCATTTGGCCGCGAATGATTGATCTCCGCAACAACTTCAACAGACGAGATGTGAAGCTCGTGAATAACACAATGCGCAAGTCTCGGATGCAAACTAGACGGCCGGTCGGTGTGCTTCCGGTTGGATCTAAAGTAAAATATAAGCAGCACGTTGGGGGTTTCACTAGCGGTCCTGGCTCGAGGAAGTTAAGTCCCAAATGGAAAGGTCCATACCACATAGTTGAACAACGCCATCCTGTGTACAAAATTCAAAGGATGAACAAAGTCCTTCGTGTTGATCGGAACGATCTCGCAATATGGCACGAGAAAATGTACAGCGCAAACCGTAAATCAGCTAAAGAAATTCCAGAATCCAACTACACAAGGTCAGACATGATGCCACCAAACGTCGAAAATCGGAGACAAACGCGAGCACAATCCAAAAAATAGTCGTTCGTTGATCAAGGCATGCAGAGATCCCTTCCGCCGGAGGGAGGAATGTTGTGAGATACTAATCACTTGTGAGTAGTACGCAAAAATATGCGATCGGCTAGTTCTTCCAACGACCAAAAATCAACAAGACCTGTTGGAGCAAACCGCTGACGTTCGATATGGTAAATACAAGAATGCGCATCTAATGGTCAGTCGTCCATGAACTATCTCCTGTGCGTGTGGGAAATCTGCAACCTTGTTCAAGATGAGATATTTTGTTGTATGAACGAACATTTAACCATATCTCGAACGCAATGGGCAATAAACAACTAGCCTCGACCAACACCGTCTTGTGGAAGTATAAGACCCCTAAATAATTGTAATGTCCAATTGATGAATTCGTCGAAAAACAGGTTGTCCCGCCTTACGGACTGATGGTAAACCACATTGAGTTTGCATTTGCATCCCAGTGTTTTGTGAATTTATGATAGAAAACGTTTCCAAACGGTTTGAAAAACACAATTCATTTTTCTGGGGTCCACCTGAAATAATGGACGCGTTCCTAACAATGTGCAACTATCTCAATTTCCTGTGATTTCTCAGAATCAGTGGCCAGTTTATTGTTTTTTCAGTTTTGATGACTTGCAAATAACAGCTTGTGAAATGAAGGACATTTTTGTTGCTCCGCCTATTGTAATTTTTACAATAATTACTTGGATTTCTCCCGTTATTTTTTGCGATATGATCTTTCTCATGTGAGAAAATGCAATCCGAAATGCTGACAACTGATAGTGAGGATCAATATCATTATCTGTGGCATATGCCACTGGTTAGGTTGTTTATGCTCCATTAAGCTCTACTCATCACTCCCGAATGCCTCTTGGTGTGTAGGCGCGCGTACACACAATTTCGCTCTATCGGAATGAACATTTGTCGTTGGGTGATGACGATTGCCCGGTGCAGGCGAGACAACAGTTTTTGTTTTATATTCCAATGTGAAGGAATAGATACGCGTGGCTTTCGGAGCAATAGTATAAATATTTCAACCTATCTGTTGGTGTATTGTTTATCTTTTCCAGATAATAATAATAATGATCATTGTATTAATAATTATAATAACCATTCCGACTAATCACTGGGTTCCATAATTCACTCGAACCAAATACTGCATTCGATTTTTGGGATTTGTGTGTCTCCCGGCTCAGACACACAGAAAATTAGGGCTCAAATCCTCCCACCGTTATGATGAGATCTCCCAAAGTGCGATTCGGTCGTTTCCGTTCCGAGGTAGCACGACATTCCTTGTTTTACACATCAGCAGTTCCGCCTCTCGAGTCACATGTTTTGTATAAGGAACTGAGAAGTGCTGCATAAAAAGCTTGAATTGAATCCAGAATATTTAAACGAAGAACGAAAGAGCCCGATTGCACGAGTCGCTATCTGGAAGCGAAATTGTCATCACTCTCTTTGTGGTGATCCAAGGTGCCGTGACAACACCAGTCAAGGTTGCGATGTACTGTAGATTCAGGTCAGCAAATGCGAAGCAGGCATTCCGAATGAATCGAGCTACACTTGGTTGAAACAGGAATCCTTTGTACAGAAGAACATGGTCTACGTAGGGTTGATCAATGCTGCTTCAGGCAATGCTATTCTTTGACCGCATTGATTTTTCCGATAAACTAACCACTGCAAATGAAGCTATTTCCCTCCCTCTGTATCTTAGGGTTTCTAGTCCAATTGCGATCCTTTATTTGTGTCTATTACGGTCGCTACAGCCTTTCTAAGTTTGGCGGCTTTTTTCGGATTGGAAGACGCGTGCTTTGGGGATGATGACAAACGTCACCTGATCAGTACTACCTTTATATCATCATTCTGTTGCTCACAGTTCGGAATCGTTCGTGAAAAAGAATCAACAAAGACGTAGTTCTCCGATAAGCCAATAATCTATTTTATTTACAAATATAGACAAGATAGTGATACAAATAATCAACGTTGATTCTCTTCTTGATCTACCATTTTACCCCGGGAAGGTCAATAACAGACAGAAAATAAGCCTGCAGCTGGCTGCTTACCAACGAGTGCTGATTTACTCATATTGTTTATAATGTGTTCTGTTTTCTTCAATCTGTTTCGGCTCACTGAAGCGTATACTCAGTTCATTGGAGTGTGTATGCACAACAATGTTTTCTCACATCACTCGTACTGTTCTTGCCAAATATGGCAAATATGTAGTCAATGCATAGCGCTTGAATGGCACAACACAGTTCTCCCTATTGTATCCATTTAGACAACCTCAATATGTAACTTGGTCCCCCAGTTCCAATTCCAAGTCATACCAGAGGTGATCTACACCAGGCGACCAATCCACCGTGGCGTCGGACTGAATCCATTGGGCATCATCTGTTGGCCTTATGTGCTTTCGGTTGGTCAAACTAAAGTCAATTTATTGAATGTCTTCATTCGATCTTTCCTCAATGGTTTACACAAGTATTAAATTCCTCATTACAAATCCCATGTTAACGAGTCGAGTGACATGACCCGCATCGGGGAAACCAGAATATTCTTCTGTGTACATTAAATATGTGTTGCATAATCGAATGTAATCATCTCGGGTTTCTGTCCACGGTAGTTTGATTTTGTATTGAATACGCTTCCTAATGAATGAGGTTCGACTTATCTGTCATTTTTTCGATGAGAGAGAGAGAGAGAAAAAAATCAATGTATTATGATTGATGCATGAACAGTTTTGACATTTCTCAGTCGTACAGTTTGAAAAGTCCATCTGTGAAGAAGCAGAATGGTATTCTTGACCACCGTCTAGTGAGTTTCTCTAACAGCCCAAGGCGTATTCTCGATTTCAGTACTGCGGAAACAACCGGTATTTAAAAGTATACGCTACTGGTTTGCAAATTTTAACTACTGGTTATCTGCAGTTGTGAAAGTAATTGGTCTACCTGGACCGTTTTGCGTGTTTGACTGTCGGGTGTACAAGACCCTGTGATATGTGTTACGTTCCCGGGTCTCCCAGAGCCAGAGGAGGAACAAAGACCGTCTGACCGTCAGAGATCCGTGCATATTCAAATGAATGCGTCAAGCGCAAACTCATATGAGCAGAGCGACAATCATAACATCATAAACGGTCAAGGTCAAGGACTCTGTCTGTTCACCTGGTGACTAATGGCACCCCGAACAATATACATGAATATTACATCAGTGGTGGTGATGGTGCAACCGAACAGATGGAAGACAGAATCAAGCTGTTTGTGCTATTTTCGTTGTTTATAACAAGCAAAACTCACTCTTGTGGAATGTAAGATTTACGAGGGAGCCAGAGATGTGATTTTATCTATTTCATAGTATATCGTTTCAAGAAGGTGTAAACATTATGCAAGTTTTAGCATCAAAACGATCGCATTCATCCCAATATAACCGATTTATTATGATTTAAATTGGTAAAATTCAATGTTTACCCCGTGAGTTTTGAAATAATAGCATACAGAATCCATATAACACAATGTTTCCTAATATCATCTCAAAGTGAGCTCTGCATAACTACTCACACTCGTACAAATAGGTCCTCTTCCATTAGTTCAGTAAGCTTGCTAGCAAGTCCTATAATGCAGTTATCGGTTGTGATTCACTATTGATTAAATTAGTAGCCGCAAATAAGTCTTAGTGACCTGAAAGACACATTGACTACGTTCAGATGTTTTCGGTGGCTTTAAAAATCACAATAATGTGTCCGATATGGTTATCTGTTATGGTTATTTGTCTATCAGGTCATTCAAGATGAATAATGGAGAAAAGGCAATAAACAATCCATCATAATTTTGACCTTCCACCAGGCGGTGGTGGCCCGGTGGTAACGTCACCAGATTATCACCCCGGGGATGTGTGTTCGAATCCCACCACTACCGCCTGACTTTCTCCAGTGCGTGTGTTGAATGACAGCCCTTTGATTGGCCGCTTCCCCCTTTCCTGAAAATGTTACCATTGCATGTTCAATAAAAGGAAGTAAAAATAAATAAAGAAGGGTGAAGGAATCAAATCATTACCCTTAGTGGGGGGGGGGAAGGTGTAAGGGTCATAAAGTGATTACTATATTGGTATCACTCCACTGTTTATGTCTGGTTGCTGATCAATAGCCAGTAGTCAGTTTAGGACCACTTGTCAAGAACCGAGCAATCATTATTCATTTCCCCACGGTCGTTGCCACGGATATTTCCGTTCAAGATTTGCCACTCTGATTCTTCGACCACCATCTCATACATTAGCCCGCGAGTAACGGCCATAACAATTAGATAATTACTATTTGCACAGCACACGCCCTACCCTGCGGAATTGCGTGGCCACACCGATAGCACTGATACTCTCATGTTTTAATCACCGATCCAAATTACACAGGCATATGGTAAACATACACCAGTTAGCATGTAAGGTGACTGTCGCGACATCAGGTTTCAATGTGCCCAATAACAATGTGGACATTTCTATTTGGTCGGTCTAACAGGTTGTCAAAATTGGTGTTTAAACGGCTCGCTTTGTACGAATGACAAAAATAGGAAACAAGAAAAAAATGTCACTATCATTAAACCGTGGAAGTTTAGAACATTATTTCTCACTCCATTTTGGTCTCCCTGATTACCTCTTAACCATTAAGTATAGTATCAACCAACGAACATCCTTCCATTTGTGCTGCCCAACATTACACGGTTTGCCTCTGTTATGCACTTTATGCCCGTCTTTAGGCTATAATAAAGGAGGCAATCTGGAAGCAGACTAGCAGCTTCCTAACCGTATGTTTGAATCAGGCCGTTTAGTCAGTTGTTGTTTCTCCCTACATGTGTATCGGATTTTCCCGCATATTATAAATCAATACCATTTTAGGCAGCGATTTGATGAATTTTTTCTTAGGTCATTTATCATGCAGTGTATTTTCCCACGGGATATTTATTTATTTAGATTAAAGCAGTGTGAGCCAAAAGGAGTTTTGGCGGAATGCGGATTCTCAGTCGACTGCTTTGGAAAATACCCCATATAGGCCGTAAACAGGAAGGTGCAAGATGAGAGATCGCTCGGATCTACCTTAAATTTCATATGGCCTATTTCGATAGTCCCCGTAACCTTCGAGCTCTTAGACGTGTATCTGGCAAGTATCTTTCTTCATGCAAGAAAATCCAGGTTTGTATCTGCAGTATCAATCAAATCATTGTGATAAGTGATGCCGGAAAACAAACACGGATNGGTTTGGCCGAATGTGTATGTGCTTGTACCCAGGAAGTGTATTTACGTCACAATAACCTTGTTTTCCAAACCGGTTGACTTTGGATAGACAGCTCTTTCAGAGCAGGTCCATTGAAGAATCAATGCTATGACTCAACCAACGTGACCTGATGGTTTTGGTACAATATTTCGTAATAAGTAGTATGTGAATGAAATATTCTACCGAGACCATCAGGTCACGTTTTTTGCGGTTAGTAGCATTTAACCCACTTACAAAACATCAAATCACAGCAGTGATTCTTCATTAGACTGGCCCTGAAAGAGCTGTCTATTCAATGGTCACCCGATGTTGTAAACAAGGTTATTGTGACGAAAATACGCTTCCTGGGTACAAGTATATGAATGAACTGACAACGGATTACCGGAAACGCATGCCTGACGAGCGGCGAAAGCCAGGAAAATGTTGCCCAGTCATTCACATACTACTTATTAGGAAATATATATGTTCATACCCTCTACCGATTGCCTGTTCTTATCGCTGATTGCTTTGCTTGGGTTCATCAGTCCACACACACATGGCAAGATACAAGGTTTGAATCACGATATGCGTGAGAAACATTTCTGTCCGACGCCTCCAAAAACTATAATCAGATTTCCACGCTTCGAGGATAATAATGCCTATACACTTCACTCCTCATCTCGGCCCACATCAATGGAACACAACCCTCATGAACTGAACCAATGATTTCGATAAACAGTGCTCGTATTTCCAGTAAAGAATACATTCATAAATCAGTGGTCCATTTACGTACAACTTTGCAATGACCAATGAAAACCATCAACTCAAAAATCCGTGGGATAAATGGATATGCAGGAACAGTGGAAAATGGCAGAATTAATGAGTGAGATAAGATGCAGTTCAGTGCTCTAAGACCATGTCCATCTATCTGTCGTTGTTCAGATTAGATCAAACCCATTAGACCCTCTCAATGCCTATCGAATTCGCGTCAGTGTTCTTTCCGTTGGCTGTTTTGTAATTTGAATGCTATGAACTCACGAATTTTTGGACGCAGTGATTTTTAGCCCTTGTTGTGTCGATTGACAAACAAACAAACAAACACTATTCTCCCTCTCTTTGCAGACTTCGACCGAAAGTGCCGAGAGGAAAAATGACATCAGAAAACGTTGTATTCTCAGTGAGCAAACCAGATATGGAGACATTCAACCGTAATCTTTATTGGTTATGATGTTATCATTATGAAGACAGTAATTTTCGATGTGTTTTAATTGTATCTAAGATATAGCCGTTAGCTTCGGATAACATGTTAGTCTTATGTACATCGGTAGCACGGAAAGCAAGTTCTAGTCTGTTTGCTTTTATTTGTTGAACATTATAGCCCTATTAACACACATTTGCCCCACTTCAAACAATTGTGGTGTGGTTTCAAGGATACCGTAAAATGTCATAAACATTCAGACGGTAGACAGCTCCCAGCAAGATTTGAACGATAGGGGAATCAAACAAATGTCAAGTCATATTGTGATGGAAGGCAGTTCAAACAGAGTCCGGGTTAGCGACCAAGGAAAGAACGGG
>UZAN01039752.1:26730-46602 GCA_900618425.1 Echinostoma caproni | reverse complement strand
GCGTGCAATACTGAATTACATCACATTGGTTCCCACCAATGCTTAGTGTTTCGAGCCTCACACACACGACACTCATATCGCGCATGTTCAAACGGTAATAAAAGAAAACCAAGAATGTGGCAATGGGACATAAAGTCTTGAATAATTGCACTTTACTCATAGACATCAATATAGAAGTGTGATGAAAGGCGGTAAAAGGAGATACACGGCTGGTGAACGAATCAAGTATAGGGCGAATCCAAACAGGTGCGCAGAAGTAGCGGCTGAAAGTACGTCGCGAAACAATGTCGACTACCACTCGAAACAAACGAATTGACAATTACAGCCTGACGGACAATCCGCATCTAGCCAGAAGCATATCCGCCGAATACCACAACATCGATCAATATATCCCGCGCTACGATCGGGTCAAACCAGTCGGATTGGCACACGGAAGAAGAGGAAATGCACGTGCCAAGTGCGGACCGAAACCAACAGAATGAGGCATGAATCATTCTGCCGCGCGGTTGAGAATTGATTGTATATAATCGAATTGGATCAATAAATGGTTTGCCAGCTGACTCAACTTCCCCTTACACAAGTATTAGATTGGAAACGGAAATGTATTTCCAAATAAAGAGTGACATTACACAAGTCTGCTCAACAAGTGTTTATTACAGGGACTTCTCATCTAAGTCGCATTTGGTTCTGCTTACCATCAGATTTCGAGCGCTGTGCTGGGGGTTAAATGTATGTTTGATCAAAGCCTTCGGTTCCCTTAACCTCTTCCAACCACAACGCAGAAACAGTTTCTTTACCTGGTGGTTCATTTTGTGGCATATCTGATTAACAACAACATCCGTTCAAATGAAGCAGCTTGCGTGACCTGGACTATGTGGGTGGATGATACACATATAGATCTTTAACGGGATGCATGCGGGAAACGAAACTAACGGAAACACAGGCCAAATGTCCCGTATATATATACATAAATATATTTTTTAACTCAACAGCTCAAACACAGCCAAGACTGCGTAGGGTGAGGGATGAGAGAAGCTCATTATCAGCCTGTGATTTTGCAATTTCTGTACCTACAAGACTAATCACATTATCGATATGATGATGAGAGAGAGATGCGAAAAACAGACATATTTACTAAAGCAAATCGAACGACAGGAAGTTTTGTTTCTCAATTATTTCCTGTTATTGTTTTTCAACATATCTGATGGGAAGTCGAGTGGGATCGGTCTCATGATGATTTTATTGACAATTATCTGTGAGATTTTGAGAATTAACCGTTTCTTTGCTGTCGATAAAAAGAACAATTTTTCCTGTGACGCCAGTGGGTTGTTATTGCTACGAAAGTGCCTTGGAAGCACTAGACGGGTTTAACTGTCCTGTTGCTTTGTGTGCCTTTTGGTTCATGCGCGTAGTGAAGAATAGGTCTTTACTTATGCAGTACACAACAACAAGTGAGTATATTTGTGTCAGGAATGTGACTTCTGTCTATGTGAAGATAGTCAATTTGTGATAATAGAGATGTCTGGACACTATATCCGGGCTATATGGACGTAATAACATCCAAACCCGGGAGTCTGGGTAGCCAGGATGTGATGTTTGTGTGCGAGAGAGAGACACAGAGACATTTACATCCCGGTTGGATGGTTCATTGTCGCGGGGAAAATGGCACAAAACAGAGATCGAAAAGCAGATAGTGCTTGCGTGAACTTTCCAGTGGCGTACGACTGTTCTAGTACTGCCACGAACATAAAAGCATTTGAATTGTATCAGTTGATGCAATGTTAAATAGCGGAGCATCTCAGGAACTAAATGTTTCAGCAATCCAACGCAGGATAAAAGTGTATCAATCGAATGCTTATTTATTCATCGTATCATTACCGTCGAACGTTCCGTCTGCGGCACATGTGGACAGGGAAATTTAAATTAAACCCTGTTTTATCAATGCATGTTTGATGTGAATGAGCTATCAAAAACACAGCCAATAATGCGTTCGTTTGAAGGTAATTCCGGGTAATACATGAATTATGGATTAAAATTTGTCTCACAAAAATCCTGTTGATAAACAACAGGCGGCATAACTGTATAGTGAATTCAATCGCGTTGGTGATTCGTGCTCCGACGAGCGGATCGATAACTCAGCAATAGGTTTGCTAATACCATTTGTATACCTACATATATACAGGTGTAAATCAAACTCGTGCAACATCACTCTCATTTCGTAAATACATTTCCTTTTACAGTATCATACTTGTATATTGATGGCTACGGGTGATATGTATTTATTCGTGAACTTATCTGCCACTTTCATGTTCTTAGTTCTCCTCTAGCACCGTTCGACTTTGCGCAACCTTGAGCGTTGTTACAAAATGTTTTGGTAGTTCAAAAATTTACAGCTGAGATTTTGCAAATATTTTAAGCAAATCATCGCGAGAATTCAATCTTCTTAATGAATGATTACTGTTCCTGGAGAGTTTTTATTAAGTTGGGCACACGTATTCTAAATTGTTTATCTCAATACACAGTCAATAAACAACCTAATGAAAATATTCTAGCTCGTATGAATTCATAATATGTTTGGCTACAAGATACTCACGTATTATCCACAATGCGTAAATAACTGATAGCATAGTTCAAGAAATATAAAAGGTGATTTTCAAAAGTTGACCTTGAGGTGCAAGGCTCGTTGAATAAGCGTCTGTTAGTGTCACCAAACCCAAACCGGAGGGAACATTCAAAAGGTTTCAGCATAAAACTGAATCCTAGAAACAACTTATTGGACAGACTCATAAATCTGATGATGCAGTTGGAAGTGCTTCCAAGCGAACTAAGCACAGACGCTTTGTTTTGTATCCTCTGGCCCATACTCATATAGAGCCAAGTCTGTCAAACATCGCAGACCAAATATTGTGGTGAAGAACAGTAATTCCCCGGTCAAGTTCTATCGCTACTTCGATTTTTGTCCACTTTACTCATCGCTCGCTAAGCGCAGTTGCATTTCAGTCAACTTCAGGCTGTTTGCTCTGCTACAAAAGGCCTTCTTCGTGCGTCTATCAACCAACGCGGACAGTCTGATAGTTTACTTACACGATCACTCGAGAAAACTGTGTCCAATGGTGATCAATCGTAGTCCAGATGGGGCGACGATGTATCATCTCACAATCTCATTGGTCCTTTCACTGTACTACGCTGCACAACGATGATGATGATAACAGGTCATTCCGTTAGCCAGTCTGGTCAGTACAAAAGCGACTGCCTTCAGTGCTCTAAAAAGAAGGACAGATGGAACGTGGACGAAATGAAAGTACCATACCTGTATGGAGTTTACGATCCATTTTAATAAATACATTCTAATTATGTTTTCTACTGTGACTTTGTTATTTTACTTCTGACACAGCAGTAACCAACGACTAAATTGCGAAATCACACATTTTAAAGGAACGTGGCTAATAGAAGCAAACACATGAGTGGGTAATATATATGTTGCATCTAATTTGGGAAATTATCATATTGCATCCGTTGAATGAGCCTGGAAGTATTGAGGGGAACAAACAATTTCGAAAACCAGACTGTTGCACGCGTCTAGTCTATATCCGATATATCAGTAGGTCGGACAGGCAATCAGTCAGTCAGTCAGTCAGTCAGTCAGTCAGTCAGTCAATCATTCAGTCATTCTGTCAATCAGTCGGATGAGAATGTAAACTGGAGGTGATCTTCAGTTACAGAAAACTTACTAAGGGAACTCGGAGGAAACCTTGCACAGATAGTGTTCAGATGACGATAATAAAGTGTTTCAACTTATCACACTGTTGGTTCCAATGAAATGTTGGCTGCACACATTCTGTTTACAGGTGGTAAAGTTGCCAAAACTGGAATCCATGTCCTGAATTCCGAGACAATCATGCACAAGTTATCATTTATCGGGCGTTCTTGTACGTCGTTAGAAGAACTTTGTACTGTTATCTCGCTGCGTAACGTAACGAAATAGTCCAAAACCTATACCCTATAGCGCTAAACGTTTGCCTTTATTATTTAAAACGGATTCCCACTATCGGATGAGTAATTACAGGGCACTAGTAAGTGAGTATATGTAGTTTGGCATGTTTCAATCACATTCCCTTAAATTGTATCTGTATTTTCTTTCTGAATTTCAATGTTGTTCATATGTGATAATATCCTGCAAAAGCGTTTGCATTTGACGGAAAGAAATCATGAGACCAAATTGAAAGCAATTTCTCACAAAAAAGAACATTATTAGCTCCCCAATTCACACTTCTGTTACTCAGAACCGAGTTTTCTTAGGACAGAAGGAAACAGCCAATTTCTGCTGCTAATTCACCTCATTGAGATTTCGTGAACAATGCACTGAGGAGAACAATACGACGAGGCCCGTGCACGAGTTGACAAATGACTATGGACAGGTAGGTGTGTGTGTGTGCACGCGCGTTTTTCAGCTTCCTAAGGAAAGATAACAGATGAATTAAAAACTGTCACCTTGACTACTGCATCCAAACCTCTCATTGTGTCACAGTGTCGTGAATGGCACCGAAACAATTTGACTAGATTCATTGAATTCGCGTTTATCCCGAGATTCAATGTTGCCGATCGACCAAGGTCTTCATTCTCGTATGTCAAATGACTGTTTTTTTTTGAAAAGCCGTCGTTGTTTTTGTTGTTGTCGCCCTCGTCAAATTTAGTTTGTTAAGTGGAAATTGTTGTGGGTTCTCGTTCGGTAATGCTAACACGAGGTATTGCCGTTTTGCTCGTTTGAGTAAAGTGACCGAAAAATTGTTGTTCTCGTTGATGTTATTACTCGTGAGGGCTAAATAGATTATCCCAAATTGGATTTAAATTCAGTCCAAATGCCTGTGTTTGCTCTTTTTAGTATAGTAGGCGACTCATATAGATCCGGATGAGCATCCTTGCGGTATAGTGGTTCGGGGTAAAGTGTGCTCACAGGATATGGTATGCATGACTAGGGTTGCAGGTAAATAGCATGGTGATTGTATCTTTTGAGGAGAAGGTTCAATCTTTGAAACTTCATGATGAAAGTGGACCTAAATAAAGGGAAGGGGATGAGAGAGAGAGAGCTACACAGTTAGATGCCTAGATCCCAGATGAAAAAAGATGGGCCAACAAATGGGATATAATTCAATTTGGTTCAGTGGTAACCCCTTCTTGTTTCACTTCGCATACATGACTGACACAAACACAAACGTCACGTGATCTACTGCAGAATATCTATAACTAGTTTGGAATTTACTCAAAATCTCAGTTCCAAGATGGTAAAATATTAAGGAATCTGTTTAGCCGATACGTTGATGAGCAATTGTTAGCTGAACGTGAAAACGTTTGCAACACTCAACAATTGTCAAAGATGGTTCGTTCTACCTTTATGAACTATGGTTCCGAAACATACATATATGCCTTACATCCACGTGTACTTTAATACCGCGCCTAGCTCTTTCTAGATTTATTATGATCATCTCACAGGACATTTCTCAGTCGGTTTAATAAACGTTGTCACCAATAAATCGGAGAAAAGCGATGTGAAACAACTCAACTCTCCAAAAGCAAAATAAATACAACTAAACTTCTTAGACCTGGAAGTTGTTGAATTCTAAGTTTACCAAAATAAATCAGACAGACCCAAATTTGCATCTGAAGGGGTTTCATTAGTAGCTAATATCTGCCCGGCATATTTGTAATTTGAAACTCAAGCACACCGCAAGATGTTTATGTATCCCCCTGTCAATCAGCTCAAATAAGACGCTGTCAAAATTAATAATCTTAGTCTTTTCAGAAATCATGTTCATTGGTAGTTGTCAGGGTACCACAAACAACAACATGATATATGATTTTGGAAGGTGACCTAATTTTCTTGTCATTGATTCGATGATCTAACGCCTCGAATACGTAGTTTCAAACTAAATTAATGAGATACACGTGGTTTCAAGTTACAAGACACTGGGATTGACTAATATGAACCAACTTATGACATAATATGATATTTTGGGATTATCGCCGGCCTCAAATGAATGATCATCACTATTTTTGGTAATCTACACGTCAAATAAAAACGAAAAGGAGCAGTACGAAAGTTCGTTATAATGCCTTCAATTTTATCCAAAATATGTGGGAGAGAAACAGACGTTTCACCCAGTGACAAATTATTACTTTGTATGAGGTTTCAACTGATGTCCGTGTTAGCATGGATACACTCCCTAAACAACGTATATCCCAATCCATGCTTCGTCGTTTAAATTCTGGAATTGTTGTACATATTTCGGATAAACATAGCCCGATTAGTTTCTATTGGTGTCAAATATAGGCTGCACCGAAACAGCGTGATTGTTTTGATGCTGCAATATAATAACCAGCATTTTTGCACACTATTAATGTACTATGACGGGAAAATAGCTTCCGAATGATCATTCACTGCCATTTGGTTAGCATAAGTTGCTACTCCAATGTACGAGCATATGCATCATGATTTCTTTCGACCCACGCAGTATATGGAGTTCGCTTTGGTCTTCGCTTAATAAGTGTTGTATTCAATAGTATTTGTTATCTTCCGTTCAGTTCTTACAACCATTAACCATGCACTTTCGTGCGCCGGTTTTGGTTGCTGTCTTTTGGTTGCCCATTTGGAACTCGTACGTACGTGTACGTAAGTAAATCCTTTCTCTAACTAGGCACAAACCCGTAACATGGTTAATCGTGTGCCATAATAAAAGCATGTCATCAGCCAGTACTGGTTGTACATCCAAAGCAACGCCAGTTTACTGTTCCTTAAAAAGGGATATGCTACCATGTAAATTTATGACGCTGAAAGAAAGGAAAAAGGAGCTAATCTCTCAGAGAAATTATCAGCTGAGAAACATCTCTGGACATAAAAAGCTTCGAATCGAGAGAAAAAAGGGCTCAAAGTCCATGTCAAAAATGCAACTTTCACAGCATCTTGTTATCAGGTGTCTTTTTCGTTTAGAAGTGGTCTTGACGAAGTAAGCAGGGGAAGCGCATTGGACGCTTTGTGGTTTCAAATGACGACTGGTCGTAATTGGGTTCCACGGTTTAGATCAAATTATGTCGACAACCTACACAATGGAGAACAAATACAGAACTAGAAAGATACAGGCTTATTTTCGTATGTGCGATTGACGAATCGAGACGTCTAGATTGTGGAAATCGCTACTTTGGTGTTTTAACAGTTTCGAGGATGATCGAATCACCAACTGTTCCCCGAAACTGATCTATCTCAATTCCATTATTATTAAATTAGTTTATCTGTCGCTCCCATAATAGAGTATTCTAAAATCAACAGAAAAAAATTCCTTTAGTAGATTACAAACATATTCGGAATCAAACGAGATAACGCTCATAATATTTTGACATTGATTCGTTCTCCGAGTTGATCAAATTTTAAAGATCCCATTCAATTCTGAAATGGATTGTGTATACTAGATTAAAACTTGCTTGTTTTATGATAATCAGAAAAAGGGGAGGGAGGGATCCAAGAACAAAATCAAGCATTTGCAAATTTACTTCAAATGGTCAGTTTAATTCGCGATGCAGGCTGTTATGCAATGGTCTGGTGCACATCGGAGAGATAGCCGCTAGGGGGCAGGTGAGGATACAAGAGAGAGCCTCGCCGAACCTGATAACACGTGAAACGTGAAGCTGAGTGGTGAGAAAATAAGACTGCATTGCTTAAGTATCTCTCTGCGCAAACCCGACCTGTTCCCCGTTGCAAAATGTGTTAATCTTAGCACGATCTATATAGTTGATGACACACCTTCAATCCCACATCCTCAGTTGAGCGAACAGCACCTATCTAGCTGAGATCTGCGAATGGGCAGAACATACTGTTACTCTTCTTGCTTCACAAAGCATGAAGCGTCCGAAATTAGTTTGAAGCATCATCTAACCAGCCGAGTGTGACAGGGGAAAAACAATTCTGTGCCCACTTCACNAGTGTTAACATTCACACTTGTCTAAACAGTGTTTTTTTATCTATCTGGGAAGTGTGTAATTTGTTTAAAGAAGAACAGAAAAACTATGAACCAAACTGTAACGAATCCGTTGATTGTCTTATTGCGTTTATCCTGTAGTTCCTTCACTTAGAGATGATTATTCATTAAAACATAAGAAAATAAAGTAAAAGTGGAATTGGATTGTTCCTGATCTGTGCATCGGTGTTCAAGGTACTACGCCAAAGTGCTTCATCTTCTATGAAACACCGGGCAATAATACCTCAACTCATACGGAACTTCGAAGATTGAATATGAAAGACAAATTCGTTAAGGAGTTTTCTGCTGTTTATCCAAGAAAACTGTTGTCCTCGGTGACTATCACATTGCCTTGGAGTTTACGTGTTCTTAACCCAACAATGCTGCCTAGTTTGTTCCCGTCTTTAAATCCCATGAAAACCCATCAGAAGGCCATCTTCCGTGTGTGATGGTTCATTGTGTGGTAACGAAATCAGTAAGTAGAATTGAAACTGAAAAGGTAAAAGGGGGCGAAAAAGATGTTTGCTAAAGCACTTCACTACTAAAACAGGGCTCAGCTGTAAAAATGTAACTGCAGCAATTGAATGGTATTTTTGCGAGGATGAAGGGATTCTTGGAGTGAAAAAGATCATCTCCGGTAGCGTTAGTCTGATCCAATCTCGCTGATTTGTGTTCGCTAAGAAATAATGATTCATTAAGTTGACGGACGAGTTGGACGAGTTAACTCAGCGATCGACCAATATGAATCGCTATTAAGATCAAGCTGAACAACTTTGCTAGCAACGCAAGTACACTGTGCTTTAAGATTATTCGTCTAGTGTTAATAAACCTCGTAATGCTGACGAGAAACAAATTAGAACCATTGAATCCATTCAGGGAGCAGGCAAAATTGCGCCACTATGACATTGCTAAGGTCCCTGAGGGAAAGCGTGTACACTGCCGTGGCTTGTAGTGTTCTGTTTTACGGTTTCAAACTTGGCCTCTCCGAGCGGAAGGTGCTAATCGATTTTCTGTACTCCACCAACGATGTCTACGAATCATTGCCCGTGTCTCGTGAGAACATCAGGTGACCAATGGCGAGGTTCTTCGTCGTGTGTTAGGTGTGAATCAGCGTTCTTCAAAATATGTCTGTTCGAATCCCACCACCACCACCACCACCACCACCACCACCAGCACCACCGCCGCCGCCTGACTTTCTCCATCTATGTGTGTTGTATGGCAGCCCCGTTTGATTGCCCGGTTTCCCCTCTCGTGAAAATTGTACCATTGCATATTCAATAAAAGGAAGTAAAACAATATATTAAGAATAAAAAAAAATAGGTGCATCCTCAAGATAAAAACACCGAGTGACGCTGGGAACGTCTGTCGTACCAAACTTCCAAAGATACTTCATAATGGTGATTATGATCATATCTGGAGCCGGCCTATCCTTTCCAAGGAACCAGCCAGGAAACAGAAACCAGTAAAACTAAAGCGGTTTATGCTGCACAGATACGTATTTTGTGAGTTTCCCGTTTCTTTCCGTTTGCTCGTTACACAATTTCTCCAACCTCGTCTGGGAAAGCTTATTTATCATGTTTATGTCTCAATGATAATGCATTTATCCACATCGTTTATTATATGAACACTGTTTGTCTGATCCGCATTGATGCCATTTGCACATGTTTAATTGACATACAATTTAAATAATTATATTTCACTTATTTGCTGCTTTGAAATTGAGTTCATTAGTTTAGTCTGAACCACCGGGTCACCTTTATTCATTGCATCAAGACCCACAGAAGACACGTCATGAGAAACTGGCATTTCCTTTGAACTCGTCAATTGATGACTTAAAACAGGTAGGCACAGGTAGCACACTTGATCGGTAGATCCTAGTGAACAGATGCGTGCAGATAGACAGGAGCTATTGAAATTTAAAACACAAGTTCAGATCCACTCCAGGTGAATTGAGTGCGTGAACAGTTCTTAGGCGCATAGAACGGGATGCTGTAATCTCCAGATACTCTCAAATCATTTCGTTTAAATTTGTTTATACCTTGTCTTGCACATCTACTCACAAACAAAGAGAGGGGAACAAGTAAAACTCGTCTTAACCTGGGATTATGAAATGTCCTGATGTCTGTAATCACTTTTCCATGTGACGGTTGGCGTGTATAGTTTTTCACTGAAATGTAAGGCTTCTGAGCTTGCAAAGATTATACACAGTGCAACACATTGGTTAACAACGCCTCACTATTTGCCGACAGCTTTGCATTTCAGTTACATAATAAGGGTTTGAAAGAGGAACAATTAGATGTTTGGTTGACACGATTTGTATTGCAACCCAGGGTTCCCTAGTGACCATATGACCATCGCGTGTGTGCATTGCGCCATCGAATTTGGAATGTGTTCGGCCATTCGTTGTGTTAACAGACGCATGCATCACAGAACTGGATTGCCAACTGCGCACACTTTGGTCCAAATTCATTCCCCGAGTAGTGGCAATATGCAACAATATCAGATGAGAATATGCGGTTCATATCTGACTTTAACCTTTGGCGCATATCGTTCTCAATGTGATCAATGTTGACAGATTGCTTGACCTAGACCGCTAATCGGGAACCAGTTAGAAATGGATTAACGTTTGTTAATTTATTTTTTCTATGGATATCTTTCCGGGTAATCGTTTCGCAGTAGCTTTTCCTTTGGGAACCCTAAACTTGTCAAATTGAATATAGATTATGTCCATTTGGTGAGCCCGGTCCTTAACTATCAATGGGAGGTAAACCTCAGCTAGAAATGCTCATTATGCTGGGTTCAGTTTACTTCTACCATTTAATAATTCCCCTGTTCCTTGATGTCAATACAAACGAAATCTGGTATTTTATTATACGTCACAATCGTATACCATGTCCACAATGAGCAGAAGATAATATATATCGGACTATCGTTAAACCAACGTTATTTGATTGTGTTACGCATTTCATGTTTTTCTGTAGGCTGTGCTAGGACCATTTTCCAAAGATTTTCAACACGCCTAGCGGCTTCATGTTCGGAGTGGGCTGAGTCGTGGATAGAGCAGATTGATAGACCGGTTGTTAGGACGAGGCATTTATCTTTACGATCATAAAATAATAATGGATTCACAAATCAGTCAAACCAAGAAGAGCCACAAGCACCCTAAACGCGGATTTTTAGTAGTTTAACGAAATTGTACGGTGTATCCATGAGGCGAATTATGATGAAAAAAAACTAATGTAAAATTATTTTGATATCTTAGTAAATGAGAGAAAAATTAATAGGAGACTTTCCCAGAGGCGGTTAAAAATTGCTTTACGATTAACCAATAGTCTAACAAGGTATGGAATTTCAGGGTTCCCACATGTGGATGTTCGCACTGGAAAAAGATATTCAGAGCGAGTTTGTTGATTTAAATCCTCTGATGGGTTTGACTTTTTCCGTGTAGTACTTGTGTTCGTACAATCATGAATGCCAGTTTAATCGCAAATCACATGATGGAAATTATACAACAATATCAATAGTTTGATGTGCTTGACAGGCGTCCTAATTGAGTGCGCTTTATTTCACTTCCACCTCGGTATTTTATAGCCTCATTACTCATTCACGAAGATGTTTTCCAGTTGTTCATATTTCTGTTCAAACCCAAGTAACCCCGGTCTGCGTCGCCGCAATCCAGAACCTCTATAATACATGACAAAACTTTTACACTGAACAACGTTACCATGTTAATCGGTGTCCTTCTATGAGTCCCGTCTCTCTACAGAATAAATGTAACTTTGATGATCAGCGTCCATCTTCTGTCCCCATGTTCTTGAAGTCATCACAAGTGGTTCTTGTTTTATACCAATGCCATTGTACGCTCGTAAATGGAATTTTCGAACAACAATGCCCATGATGTGGAAGTTGCGCCAAATAGATTTTGTTACAATCAAAAAAAAATAGGTGACTTACGTAACAACACATGTTTAAGTGTCCAGTAGAACCGAAAAATTTCTCATTGTATGAAATCACATGACCACCAAAATGGCACACGTAAGTGGGACTTATCGTTTTCCTCATTGAATGATAACCTACACGTGATTGATGCTAAGTTCAACCATTTACACGTCCGTGATTGATAGCCTGTTTGTTGCTCCCTAATTTACACGGATAAACTATATTCTACTCCCATCCGTTTTCTCGCTTTCACGCACACTTGAACCCCATACGGACCTTTGATAACTGCCTCCGTTTTGTCAAACCACAAATCTATTCACAAAGCTAACATAAACTGCGTGAGCAGTCAAAGCAAGCAAGTTTCGTTTTCGCCGATGGTTTCTTGTATAATGGCCGGCGAAAGGTGCGATTTTTGTGTCACGATCGGGACTCAGGCGTCTTGCTGTAAAAAACAAATTTCCTAGCCGAGTATTACGCATGTGTTGTAGATAACTTTATTTTTTGTAGAATGCAGCCACAGACAGCACGGTTATTTTCAGTTGATTGTCACTCCTGTACATATCTAAGCGGATCTTTGTAGATTAACAGTGGGAGATCTCGGGGTCCCCCGAGAGAGCACAGGATCATTGAGGATTGGTTTTGGTAGCATTCGACCATGGTGATTGATGATGAATGTTCGTAAATTGAATACCTGACCGAGTGTATCTTCTGACTAACAGGTGGAGTCAGTGGTATCCTAAAGACACAATCAACAACGTTTCATCCTCAATGAAACGGAATATACTATTAATTTACTTAAAATCCTCCTGAAGGCGTTTACCAATAAATGGTCAAATTGTGAATGAGACCTAGCGTTACTCCATTACCTACGGACAAATCGAGTATCAGAGTACAGTCGTATACCTGTTCCAATTTATAATCTCTGCGCACCATTCGCAATATGCACCTACCGGGAGATATAAACACCGGAACTCTCACCTCAACTCAGTCATAGGATTTCCTACATACACGTATTCTGCACCCGGAATGACAAATGAAGTTACATGCAATAGGGAGGAAGTGGCCCATATACGGTCCTGGCGATCCCATCAGATAACACACGTTTTGTAGTCCCATCTAATGACAGGAACATACGACCAACGACGGTGCATATCAACCCAGTGACGAAAGAGACCACTTCCCGAGAAAGCCTTAACACCAAGACACAAAATTGATGTAGCTTCACAAGGAGAAGTACTAGCAGAAGGTGGAGTTGCTGTTGACGGCAACTGCCTGTCCGACGGAGGAGTGAAATAATGATGTAAGAAGCAATACTTAGCATATGCGAGCAGCACGGTTTTTGTATTTCTCCATGGTTACTCCATTTCTCCCTTCCCATCGACAGGGCTGAGCGCTATCATAACAACCCACCTTACTGAGGCTGGAAGAGCAGTCGAAGGGACAATTGAACTCATACTCCACGTTTTCCTTAATTGACCCCAGTCATACATCACCTTATCTCTCATAACC
This sequence comes from Echinostoma caproni, assembly GCA_900618425.1. NCBI lineage: Eukaryota > Metazoa > Platyhelminthes > Trematoda > Plagiorchiida > Echinostomatidae > Echinostoma > Echinostoma caproni. Next base: position 33,148 of record UZAN01039752.1, on the reverse strand, counting down.
CCGACCCAACAACCGCTGCCATCCTGTTTTCGTCCTCTCGCTGTTGTCGTCTATGGATTGAGAGCTTGGTGTCCGATCGGTGCTCGTAACTCGAATACTAATATTCAATGATTTAGGTCTTTGATTTAGAGCTTCCTCATGTACTATCCAGAACAAACACTGCTTGTGTGACACGGTGTACGCAACCAGTCATTCAAAATATATCCTCGTTGGTACATCACTCAATCTTGTTGTTTCAGGATTTTGTTTCTGGTACGTTTATTCCTTAACCGAGTAACCTAAAGCCGTTTTTTGAGAGTGAATACCTCGGGAAAACAAAGCATCTCTATACTTAAACCTGATTACGCTGCAAAAGTAGAAGGGACATGTAACAAGCTCATGATGCTACGAGTGCAACAAATTATTTTAAGATAATCGATAAAATTATTGAACAGTTTGATCCACTTATCCTATTCAACTCTCTGGAGCGAAGAACAGAAAAATGTGATACAAAATGTGTACAAACCAATATGTAAACATAAAGGTAAATTTCAGTTTTTTGTGCAGATCATTGTAAAAGTATACGACCATTTAAACACCGGCATTTTATATGGTTCATTTTATCGTTTAGAGAGCAAATGCAGCATGAAATGAAAAGACTGAAATCATTAGACGGCTGCTTTGACTTCTTTGGTTCTTATCAGAAGTGTGAATCTATCGACCCAACTCAGAATCGAAGCGCGGGACCTCACAAATATAACGTAACCATACTAACCTGTGGTGATCCTAACCTACGGGACAATGTCAGCCACGGAGCGACGTGTTACAGTTTCTGGACAAGAGATCACAGACGAATCGTACCAATCGTCAGGGTTGGCAAAGTGGTAAGGTCACCAGATTATCACCCGGATGTTCCGGGTTGGAACCACTCCACCGCCGCCCGTCTTCTCTATTTCTGTATTTCCCCAGGCAACCGTTGTAAGGCCGCAGCCTTCTCGCTAAAAGTTGACTGTACCTTTGTATATTCAATAAATTGAAAAGGAAGCAAAAATATATTTTGAAAAACAATTTTAAAAAGTCTTGCAGTCCAGACAGGCTAAATAACATCAAAATACAAACAGGCGATTGGTGGATGCTTGTATACTCAATAAAATTCCTTTGTACATTTTATTTAATCCCATCGTTTTTTTCCAGTAAACGAACTGCTACGTATATTCCTTTTTTCTTGCGTCTCGGTGACGAGCGATACCAACGTGCAAGTGCAAGGGCGATTCAGCGTTCCAGTTGCGTTCGTGATTCTTGATTCGTAATTAGTGATGTGTACCTAAGTCAACCACTAAATAACCCTTTTGAGAACCGAGTAGCTGCTCACATATTTTTTCTCTGTATATCAAAGTAGAATTGTACGCCATTCCCATGTACCGGTTTGCAAGTTTCGCAATGTTACAAGCCAAGTAATAATCTTGCAGATTCATGCTGAGATGAATGAGGTGTTATAACTGTGCTAGAGGCGCATAGATCCGTTGTGTCGGATTTTGTACAGTCAAAGTGAAACATTGTTTTTTTAAATTACTCACCTAATTGTGATGAACGGTAGACGGAGCGGACCCCACAGTCACGCGTACCGGCTGTTCAGTGATTAAAAGCGGCAACTTAAGCCCCGGGACGTTTAGCAGCGAACCATATAAGGCGTGGTATTGAATCGGATGACAGCACAGTCGGGTGGTGTTGGCAGGGCTCGAACTTCTGACCATCGCAATCAAAGCACGCCTGGGATAGAGATTAAACCACTGCGCCACCACCACCGGTACGGTGATCAAGTGGGTAGTGTACTTGCATTCTACCTTTCAGGTCCAGAATTCGTTCTTCATTGCGGTTGATAGATTCGATCTGGTGATAATGCTTAATCCACAGCTGCCTAAATCTTTCTAGATTTTCAGTCCGTGCTTTGTTCGCTGCGTGCTCAATGCAAATCGCCATATAAGCAAAGGAAATTCTTCACTGTTCTCGTGTAAAATTCATATTTGCTCACTAAAACTAAGGCTTACGAGGAGTTCGAGAAAGAAAACATGTGCATTAGGGCCTCATCTATTCTCGGTCTCAATGTTCCTTCTAATGCACTCCGTGAACAGGTAGTTGACTCTCTGACTGAGCCAACAATGTGCATTGTGAACCAATCCCGTAAACACAAGACCTCCCCCCACCCGCCGTAACTATGACATCAGTCCTCCATCTGAAATATAGGCTACCTAAGATTGACTCAAAAGGTATAAGGCTTCCGGCCCCGATGGGCTAATCCCCATCACGTTTTAAGGATGAAGGTTAAGCCTTGGTTTTGGAGCTAACGAAACTCCTGAGCTCAGAGTGGGAGAGGCAGGAGGTTGCAACGGAATGTTGAGAATTAGTTAGCATACCGATTTACAAGAAAGTTGACAAATTCGTTTGTGTACACCGGACGAGCAATGCTGAGGTTAGGTAATTGCGGTCATCCACTGTAGGAAGTATTCGACCTCCATTAATTAAGTTGGTTGTGACATATGTTAAGCATATCACCAAATAGGTTGCCACGGTGAGTGATGCTCGCCAAGGCAGGTAGTGAGTGGACGAAAGCCCAGGGTGGTCAAGCTAAGATCTGGCATGAGGGTATGAAAACCCTAACCAGGAATGTGGGTCATATAGGTCCCGTTAGGCTCCCTGGATAGGGACCCCGATTTCGTGGTCATCGATGATTAGAGACAATGAGAGAGATATGGCTGGGTGTCACAAACTACGGCGCTCATAAAAAAATATACATATCTTTTTACTTCCATTTTTATTGATTGAGTATACCAATGTACAGGCAACATTCAGGAAATGGGGCTGAAGTCACACAAAGGCTGTCTGTAAAATACAGAAATAGGGAAGACCGGCGGCGGTGGAGCGGTTCGAACCCGGGACTCCCAAGTCACGAGTTGGTTATCTAACCACTTGAATACCACTGCCATCTACTCAGTATTCATGCAAACTCAGTTCATGTGAATTGTCCTCTATCTTCTTTTTTGAATCTGCCCGCAACCTTCTACCCTTCTTTCTGCTCTGTTGTGCAAACGGGTGGCCAAAAGACGCAAACAAAAAAACCGGTGCACGAAAGTACATGGCTAATGGTTGTAAAAAGTGAAAGTGAATTGTGAACCAGTCACTGATTTGCCGTGAAACAACTAGTCTCGTATAGATCATATTTATGAACACAGCACGTTCTAATCCGGTATCATTCATATTCGCCGTTAGTGAGACGACTGAGAGTGCTGTCTGTCCACGCAAGATTGTGACCATGCATATTCATTTCACATAAGCCCCGGGAAATCACAAGTGCATTTCACAAGTGTTCTTTGAACGTTGTGACTTTCCTTGATTACACCAAGAGCAAACCTTAATATGACGAATTATTGTCGATCGTTCAGTATCTCTGGACTACACTGCTATTTTCGACTCCTTTTTTCAATCACGGTCACTCCATAACTGATCACACCAATCACAGGCCAACCGGAGAAAGTATACTGCCCCCAGACGAACCAGTTTCCTTTGAAAAACGTTGTCAGCAATCGTGGAGTACCCCTATTTATCGTTCTTGCCACACACTTACCTTAGGAGTCGTTTTGAGAACATTCATCGGTTGATCTAAACTGAATTTCGGGACTGTCTTGTTAAAAATATAGCTCGATATCACTTTGTCTGATTTAACAGGGAACCCACTCAACTTATTTGAATGTACATTGAACATTTATTAGGCATAATATAACTGATAAGTTGCTTCACAAAAACTTGGGCATCACTATAGTCGCGAACCTTCGAAAACCGTCGCGAATTCGCTAAAGTGCGGGCCAACTATGGGTAAGCTCAGACAACCTAAGAAGCCACGATCAGTCAGTTCGACACCCGTGCGTGCTACTGCGGTCACCAAAACAGACCTTATCGTTTTTCCGTAGTGATATCTGGTCACATAAAACAGGGGTTTACAAACGTTTACAGCTTATACTAATAATTATCAGTCATTCATTCAGTTATGAAGTTAACCTGTGGCCTTATTGATGGACGTAAAATTTTCCTTCAAGGTCATTCCACCGCCAGGCTCTACCGTTGCATGAATAGTTTTTGAAACATCTGCCGTGCAATTTTATTTAAAACTGTACCTTTTTCACCGTTTCTGCATTTTTATTGACCAAACAGAATGGAGTAAACGAATAGTTTATTATTCGTGTTCATCTTGAATACAATACCTCGTGGGAAATTAACGATCTCCCAAGGAGTGAAACCCACATCGAGAACCATCAAGAGTGCCTGGTGCCTCTGAACAATCGAATGGGCTAATCCAAGATTGATACTCTAAATTGATTGAGCCATTCGCACAAGGCGATGACCGCCGACCATGTAGCTCAGGGGTAAGGGTTTGAAGTCCCGACCCGAATGTTCGTGGTTCGATTCCTGGCAGGAACATAAATTACGTACTACTGACGAGTCCAAAACAGGATAAAACAGTTGTCTGGTTCTCCTTGTCGGCTATTACAAACATTTCCATCAAACTTCAATAAATTAGTTCTTTAAACTAATTCCAAAAAGTTAGAAAATTCAACTGCAGTTTGTTTATACTAATTGGCATTTCTCCCTCGGTTACCAGTTTCGCGTATGGATTCCAATTTGCTCGTGGTAGAATCCTACACACGTCCCTCAAAAAGAGATCGAAAGAAGGATGAAACAACTACTCTTTGGTAATTACAGTACATTGATTATGAAGCTCAAATAAAGATATGGGACAATAAATCACTTTATTTGTGTGCGTTGAGTGCGTTGGTGACAATGTTGCTGTTTCAAAGGTGAATTCGTCATGTATATTGCAAATGAAGCGTGGACTGAAAGGCCAGAAAGCACTGGACAGCTGTTTTGACCAAGTTGGGCAGTGCGAATCCATCAACCCAACTGAGGATCGAACCCAGAACACTATGGGTCACAACCGCTGTCCAGTACTTCCTAGCTTTTCAGTTCATGCCTCATTTGCTATAGGCACGACGAGTTCACCTTTGAAATTGAACCCTATTCTCCATTACTCACTTGAAATGTTGTTATTGTTAATGATGATGATGATGATGACGCGATTCAGATGAGGATTATGATAATAATGATGATAGCATAGCTCCTGAAAATAGTAATTATTTTTTTTTTTTAATAAAGAGTATCAAAGTTTGTTTCCACGTTAGCTTCCAAAATACGGGCCAGAACAAATCTGCAGCCGTATTCTGTGAAAATCATATCAGTAAGTATTGGATAAATATGTCCTCGTCTAAGTAATGTATTTGCCTGTTTGGTGTACGTTATATTTTTTACTTATGAGGTATTACTCTCGAAGAGNGCGCTCTCAAGTTCATCGTGAGAAAAACACGAAACACTGTTCACACACTAAGATAGTCCAATTATTTTTTTCAACTATGTAATGTGTGATAAACAAATGGAAAACATCGATCCCATGACACGCATCGGATTTCAATTTTTGTGGCACTATTAAGGAAGCATTTCAGTCGGTTTCGACGGAGATCACGTTTAATTTGTTTACTTTTCGCGATCCCGATTGTCAAATAGATGAATACGGTGTACCAAATACCGTGTAATAAACGTGAATATATTCGTTTTTGGGAATTCACAAACACCCTTTTCTGCTAATCATGATTGTGATACTTTATTTTTAGAACTTGTCCTCTTCATTGCACTATCTTCACCACAATGAATATGTAAGTTTTCCAAAGTTGTGCGTACTCGTGTGAGGATAAACAAAGAGCTGGGTACCAGTGCCACTCTCCGATCCGAGTTACTATTCCAGTCACATGCAATTGTCCGTTTGTTCTCCTGTTTCGCTGTCAGCTACCTGTTTTGGTAATATGACAGTAATGGAGGATTTGACTTGTTCACATGATGAATTCGTCGTGTGAATGCAGCATGAGCTGGCCATATTCAGAAGGTATACGGCCGAAGGAAATGCAATATGATGAGTGCACCGTACTGTCAAGAAGAAATTAACTCTATTTATAAGTTACGAACAGTGGGCAAATACAAACAGTTCATTTACAAGAATAATGTTTTTGAATCCGGGGTGAGACACAGTTTTATTGTGGATACGGGTAGTGGTGAGTACATCATTTCATGTGGAGCCCTCAAACATATATGCCCAAATGATACCGTAAAACCGACCACAATACGAATCCATGGTGTACCTGGACACCGCCGCTTTTGGGTGAGACAATTGTGTGGACTCATCCCCAGTATAACAATTTTGTACTCATTCGATTCTTGATGTCACAAGACAGTCTATCTATTCTTGGATTGATGGCGATGAGAACGCTGGGGTTTTCCTTATCTGTACATACCAATGAACTGAAATCCGATGCAACTGAGGAAATCCGAAAGCTTATAA
>UZAN01039751.1:99351-112100 GCA_900618425.1 Echinostoma caproni | reverse complement strand
GTCTTGGTGAGGACTGAAACCGTCGACAGACAGGAGGTTCTCTATGGAGAAGGTTGAAGGACAATCTGCAGGAGATGAAAACACTAAACTCAACTAAACTAAACGGTTTAGTGGGACATGAGTACGTCTCAGACTCCAACAGAATGGCAATTTGCTAAGTTGTTTAGACTGCTATGGTGGCAGTTTTGCCTCAAAAGATTTAATAAACCACCGGCACTCCCCACGCGACTCAACAAATGTTCGATACCACTAGGCGAACTTGGCAGCCCACCTGAGCGTATTATAGGGCAGAATTGGAGACCTAAACCAAACATTGTATTTGAACGTGAAATACAGTTGTGTCACACTGGGCGTTGAACGACCAAGGTTAAAGTGTGTGCTCAACTAGCACGTTTTTGGCTAATAGTACGCTAATAGCCGGCTAAAATGAACTAAAAATGAGCTAGGGCACCAACATTTAAGCGCATTTGTAGCCCATTAGTCGAATAATAGCGCGCTATTAGACGGCTACAATGAGCTGCAATTTTGAAAATTCCCTTTCATGATTACCGTCTTCTCTGTTATCTAATCTCTTATAAACACCATATTTTCTCGCGTCATTACAACCTCGCAACGGGATTAAGCACAGGTTTTGTGATAATTACAACGCAGTTCATTGACTAATTGAAAAAATCCCTCTTATCTTCCCTCACCTCTACTGCATTATTTAATCTGGTTAGTAACTTCAAAGAGCTTCTAATCAGGAGCTTTCATGCAGATAATTCGGAGTATTATAGACGACCATTTATTCGCTGGTATATATTATAAAAGTAAAATGTTTATTACGTTTGCTGTGTAGTATTTTTCTGTCTCAATTTTCTGGTGGCAATTCTGTCCGCCATATTTTTGAACCACTTGCATATTTTGCGTTTAACACAATCCATTGAAACATCGATAATTCTGATGTTCGTTTAAATAGCATCTAGTAAAGTAATGCACATCTTATTGTAATTACTGACCGACAACACCCTTAATAAACGAAAGACCCGTAGCTTGTAGCTTCTCGCTTTTTCCGGTGTAATTCATCAGCACAACTAAATAATCATGCAGTACCGTGGACGTGGTACGTTTCACTGTATGTGCCACGTCTATCCCACCCATTTCCATCAATTGTTTTACCTAAGCACTTAATAGATAATGTAAGTTAAACCTACAAGTTTGTCCTATGTATCGTCATGTGACAAATTTCGTTCCAATTCTTCCAGTTGCTTCGCGTTGAATTCACATTTGTACGATTACTGAAGTAATTCTCGGAAAACATTTGATCCTGGAACCAAAAGCAATAAAAATGAAATAGATGTATCACAAAATTTAACTTACCATCGAATAGACGTTAAGAAATAAAAACTTCTGTACAGCAGCAGCTAATGACTACCAAGAATAAGATAAGAATCACTCTGTCTGTTATTTCCCTCGGTAAATTAAAACAAAAATTAGGGAAGTTTGACTCCAAAACTACGAACACGTTGATTGATTAAAGAAAAAAAGAAGTCTTCAAACCAAAATAAAATATTAAGATTTTAAAGGTTAATTACTGTTTATTAACAAATGTAGCTGATGTAGCTCATAAGTAGCTCTTTGTAGCGAATCGATGCGCTACGTTGTGTTACCTGGGTGGATACAACGCGCGTCAACGTTCGCGGAAAGAAAAACGTTAAATAAAACCAATATGATAAGATAAATTCACTACATGACGTCGTGCTTAGGATGAAACACTTAATGTACGTTATTACACATTGTACACAAACTCTCTTTCACCATAAATTGCCATAAGTTCATTCTACTAATAGCTGACCACATATCAGAGGAGCTTCTTTAAACCCTACGTTGCAAAGGTAAAAACAAACAGAGAAGTTAAGGAAGTTGCAAGTCTGCATTTTGTTCAATATTTCCTTATTACTTCGACCTTTGACTTTGGGTCTCAGAGACAGTGAGAACGGGGGAAGTTCTGATTCGTTCTACCGTTCGTAGTTCTCATGCGGCAAAGGTCATAAGCCGGAGGACGTGTGTTCAAATCCCACCACGAACCATTTCACCTGGATTTGCTTTATGTTGTTTGGCAGCCATCTGATTGACCGCTTCTTCATTTCTGAAAGTTGTATCATTGCCTATTCAATAAAAGGCAGTAGAATTTAAAAAAAATAGTTAATGTCACTGGGTCAGGAACACTTTTTTTATCCAAGCAATTGGAGTCTCTGTAGTGCCGCTGCACGCAATCAGACCTGATTTTTAATCTGTTTCCTCTGGCCAGATATGCAGCAAACGTTAAAGAAACCCCAAATATCATGTGCATGTAGTCGAGCGGGACAATCATATTCGCATTCTTTGATTCGAACGGTGAGTTTCTCACCCCATATACTTCACAGCATTGGGTGTGAATCTCATAATCGAACCGGGCAGGATGCTGGGGAGAGAAATACACAAATATAATCGACACTGTGCTACACTTATGGAAGCTTTGGTCAACCGGACAGTTCGTCAGCGCAGGTGAATTAAATTTTTAAGTTTCAGAGTTTTTAAAACAGTATATGAAAGTCAATCACTACCATCGGTCTCTGCATGTTGCAGTTCATTGATAACTCGAGTATAATACTGCGTTCTTTTATACAGATTCCTCGCAGTATAAACCGATCAGAATCACAAACATTCTCGGCTCAACGACGCGATCCAGCATGAACCACGTTTGGAAGCGAGAAACGCGGTAGACGGTTATACCGTCTAGCACTACCTGAAGCAACTATGGCTTGGTGGAGTTCTCTTTTGTATTCCAAGCGGTGCAATCATGCAGTTAATCAACACGTGAACTGGAGGTGAAATAGGCGGTGTGATAAAAGCTTTCGGCTGTCGGTACACACGATAGACAACCCCCTGGGTAAAAATCGCAATAATATACTGACTACTCAAAAGTAGCATGAACGCGTTTATACACGAAATTAGCATTAGAAGACCAGGAAGTGAATATAAAAGTGTATTAAAATGAAAAAAATAACTGGAAAATAATACCATACAGATTAATTGACGTGATAACGTTCACTGATATGAATGGTTCACCATTAAGCGAGTGTTCCCCAAGTACGATAACCTTATGTATGCATCCCATTAATCGGAGTAAATGATGGATCCAGGCATTATCCATCGTTGCATTATCGGCAAATTGCGCTTGCCGATCGGTTGTCCACTCGTTCAAAATATTCCCTTCCTCCGTTTCTGTCATAAATCCCGAAAAATCAAAACCGTTTCCTATGGTCTTCCACGTCCATATTAACACTGTTCACAACGGCTTCATCCATTTCCACAAATATGCAAAAACAGTTTGAACGAACAGATTTCACTACAGAACACGTACTACGGGATTGTTGAACTTTCACTAAGACCGCATTAATTTTCAGGACGCAGTACGCCATTTAGCGCACAAAAATGAGTGAACATATAAAGAGATCAATGTAATCAAATATGCTGGTGGCACATACAGATGTAAGATTTTTGTATTATGTTTTTCACGGGAAAAATTTTCGTGTAAAACTTATTCACCTAGACAACGTAATAGAAACGTTTCTCTGCGGGCGCTTATCCATTGGGTCTATCCGGCTGTCTGTTGGCGGCTTAATAATTTTGGCTCACAAAAACGGAGCAGAAGATTCCTTTCATTGACGGATAGTTTAGCTTCGAAGACAATGGCGCGACATTCATTGACAACCCTAGTTTGGTCACCGTCTGAGGATTTAAAAACATTGGCTAATTTCCTGTGAGATATCATGAAAACTTATTTTTGATGGGTTCACCAGAACCACAATGGGCACGGGATGATCCTATATGAAGCATGTGAAGGTTTAATGCAAAGGGGATTATTCATTCGGTAAACGATAAAGCTCAATATGCGTAACAAGTGCGCAAAGTAGCAATGATTGCATAAAACTATAATTATTTAATGAAAGTGATAGAGGATTGGATTCACTTTCATAGGGAAAATTTGTCCTGTATGGAGAAAATGAAGCGTGAGCTGTACAGATGTTTTGATCTGGTTGGGTCTCACCAGCAATCATCAGCAATCGGAATCCACTGACTCAACCGGTGATGGAACCCGGGACCTCACGGGTAGAATCTAAGTATAACACCCACTGGGCCACCGGGCAGCAGACCAAAGCGTTTCTCATTTTGAATATACACGATACAACACAATCTATCTTTGAGAGCTTTTTGCAAGCATCGCACCTCGCTCAACTCAGCACTAGCCTCCGAGGTTATGACTGGGTTGAAAACTTTTACAACTTGAATACTTGTTCCATGAGAGTAACTATCCGTAATGGAAAATTTTTATTCATGAAAGATAAATCTGAAGCTTTTCAACTACGGCCAGTCGTGATGAACTTCTGAAGGAGTCCCTAGACTCGCAAACAACCAAGTTACCACTGGTTAAACCAGTAGCCTTGCGGTTGTGCTTGACGTGTATTGGGTATCATGGCACAAGAAATTTACCGGTACCTGCTAACGAGAATTTGCGTTACAGCACGAAGTAAAAAATCCCAGCGAGCGCGATAACGGTCGAAAGTGAAACGTGAAAGTCCTCGCGCGGAAGGATGCAGTGGTTAGCTATAGTGTAAAACAAACCTTACAGTGCGTTGGACCTAAGGTGAAATGTGAACATACAATTTGATCGTAGAGGGAAAGTGATGTCCGGCAAATCCAGGAAACAGTGCCTGACTATCAAATAATTTGAATTTTGAAAAGTTCAGTGACCTCGGTGGGATTAGAAGTCACTTATGAACGCTGCCCACGGATAGAGTTGTAGGCAGTCGTGGTCGTCCACTGAAGCAAGTGATCGACCTACATAGATTACGTTGGTTGGGGCATGTTTTACGCATGCTACCAAATTGGTTGCCACGGCGAGGGATGTTCGCCGAGGCAGGTAGCGGTTGTAAAATGGTCAAGGGTGATTAAACAAAACGACTCGCCCACATAGGCCCCGTTAGGCTCCGTGGTTGGGGACCTCGGGATGATGGTCACCGATGGTCAGATACCCTGAGTGATACGGCTCGAATTTGTTTTCAACATTCCAATCTTCATTCTGCTCTTTTATCCAAATGGGGTACCAAAAGACAGCAACCAAAACCGGCGCACGAAAGTACATAGGTAATGGTAGTAAAAACTGAACTGAGCTGACTGCTGCTCACGAGGTGACTAGCATAAATGCTGCCAGGTAGAGTCCGTATGCCTCCCGGGGTTGGATGGGTAATCTAAATGTGAAAAGACCACTGCTGTCTGTGTGGACTCGTAACCAAACTGGTAGGTGGTACAGTGGAAAAGGCGTACGCAGCATCCTTGCCTGAGTTCGAATCCCATCGTTCCTATTAGAATTTTCAAACTGGTGACTTAAACTGACAGACCAATGTAAATGAGCAATTCAAGTAAATACAGACGGTGTCTATTAATCACATGAGGAAAAATTGGAGTAGCCCAATATGAGCGAGATATCTTCCAAAAAAGCACAATTTGCACTATCGCCAAAGTCGGGCTAAGCCCAAGGTTAAAAGTAAAACAAATATCTGATAGAAGTAATGGAAAGACATAAAGCCTTGATTAAATTGAAAAAAATACTGAACATTTTTATTGTTCTAATTAGGTTTCCATGCCCGGTAATACCCGGTAATCGTGTTTTGAAAAAAGAAGATTCTTTGAATGGTGTACTGAGAGAATTAAACACATTTCTTCTGGAGTGTCAGGGTCTGAACCCAATACTCATTTCATTTCAGTGGTATAATAAAAATATTGTTTATTAGAACAATGATCAAGCTGATGGTTTAATAGAACCATTGGGCTAATAACTTATCACAGAAACAAACGCTTATTATCTGGAACCAAACAGATTACAATTAAAAATATGGATATTTGAGCAACAGTGCAACAGCACCAGAATTGATGAGTGGATTGAAAGTTTGCTGATTTCAATAACTGGATAACAGTGTTTTAGTGGAACTAGACTCTGAAATAACAGGATTAGTGCATTTAGATCCAGCATCAGTACTAGGTAAATCACAAATTATTTGATAAGCGTAACAAAGACAGTGAACAATATTGTCCAAATCCAACATTCGACATAATCTCTGTCCCATGTAGCTTAACACACTGTCTATGGATGATGATAAATTGTTGCCACGATGATATGTAACTTCCGCAGATTCCAAGTTTCGAAGATTTGTCTCTTAACCGGCTTTATACTGGACACTGCACAGTAACCGAGTTTATTGCGAAACAGTACGATAACGCCTCTTGTTCAGTTCATTAAATTTACTGGGATTGAAAGAAGTGATAACTCGTTTCACTGTGCACACAGTTTTCGGCAGTATCATTGTATGGTGGATGTTAGTGTGATGATTAAACATGGCAACACCCCACAGATAAATGTCTCAGCAGTGAAATCTTTTCCAATATCTGTCACGGCAGCGCGAGAGACACCTCGTCTAATAAAAGCTTTTTGAGGGTTTGAATGGCGACGTCTGCACTGGGCGATGTAGTGAAGTACCAGCGTGCCCAACAGGAATAAGAACTGACGATCAATAGTGTGTAATACTTGTTGAAGAAATGGTTACAGCAGTCTACGTGTATTCTTTGCCATGACTTTGAAGATTCTGGCTTTCGTGTCCATTCACAAGGTTTTGCAAGAACGTTTTGAAAACATTTAACACAGGATTCTTCAATACGACTCAAATCATGATTTAGTTGAGGCCACAAACGCATAAGCCGATCCAGAGATTTTACGTTTTCAGTGTCAAGTGGACCCGAATGTAAATCATTTAGGGCAGTTGCGTGTCATGTTGGAAAAAAAACAGTGCAATCAACATTGCACAAGAAACTATAAAATGCGGAAGAAATTTTCTCTCGTTTAGAAAATCCATGAAATTGATGATTGATATATGTTTGCCAACCTCCAAGGACACAAGAGATGATAGCGTGCTAATTCTTCCTAGTCTCGCGAACTAAATCAGATCGGCCTACCGAAATCGGTTGAGTGAGTAGGCAATCCGTCATGAAAGCTTGCTCTGAGATAGCCTAGCATGATAAAAAGTTTGCACATATGGAATGGACCGTGCCCTATGATGTGGAATTTTGCAGGAATAGGTAAATAATGTAACGTTGTACCATGGCAGGAACGCGTTTGGGATTGAAAGTGAAATGCAAAGCTTCATAATCAGAGACATTGGTGAAGTAAGTAGTAAAAAGACACCTGTGTATACGTGTAACAGCCCAATATACAACTGGAGCCTTACGCTGAGTTCACGAATACCCACGTTCAGTAGACATGAGCTTGCTCGAGATGCATCGTTAGGGATGACCGTTCTGTTGCAACAAGTTTCCAACTCCAATGGGATTGTATCCCTAATGACAGTGGAGGATGATCGAGGAGAAAGGCAAGTAATACATCACTGGTATATAAAAAGAAAAGCAACTTCCTCAAAGCATATTCATGGACTAAAGTACACACGAGTGTTACCTGTGATTGGATAATAAAGTAAAAAGATCAGGGTCAGGAAGAAACTCACACCTTTTAGCTGGATGAACCAAACAAAAGAATTTGGTCGTATCAGGCGTAAAGTTATCAGGGTTATTATTTTGATAACGACAACTACTACTACTTTCAAATAGCAGTTGACGAAGATATGCTTGGTGTCAGTAACACATTACTGAAAATGACAAACGCATACGGTTCATGCAACGGAGACCTATTGTAAAAGNATCGGAATCGATAATCAAAAACCGACTGTGAATTTTTCGTGATTGATCGTTTCTAAAATGTAGCTCACATGAGTCCAAAACGAGTAATGAATGACCAATGATTCCATTAATTGAAATGTCTGCAGAGGGAGGTATAACTGGGGGGGGGAGTCAACTGAAGAAACACCTTGCCAGAAATAAAGGAATCAACAATACCAGTGTCCGTGATATATATAGAGCTAATAGAACGATAAATAATGTATTGACGAGTAAAATGATAAGAAGTATGTGCACTTCTACTAGTTGAAGTTAGGGACTGTACGTTGAAAGATGATTCTTTGGAGGACTGAACACGAGTGAGTTCTGTAATACGGAATATGACCAAGCTTACAATATTTGTGGCACTTGGCGTTAGGAAATTTACAAGTCAACCACGAGTGTCTTTAAGCACAAAACTTGCACTTGATTCCGTTGGTTACCGCAAGCTGAAGAAGTGGTGCTTTTTTCGGTGTTTTTGAATCTACTTTGAATAACCGCATTCGTTGAGATGATAACTGCTTGGATTCACTGACATTAAAAAAACATTTGATGCCTCACAAAAACGGTGTGAATGTCTTGAAATGTCCTGAAATTGCCCGGCTGGACTAAAAATGTGCAATTATGAGAAAGGATGAGCTATTGTTGAAGTTCCAAACAGCTGATTCGGTAAATTAGTTGATCACGTAACTGGATTTGCAGTTGGTCGCTGAAACCATATCGCGATGCCTGAGTTCGTAGCTGGAGTGAGAATTCACATATAGCTTGGCTTACACTACGCAAGAGCAAATAAAATTTAGCTCACTCAGCGGCCTCGAAATTCGCCAACTGTAGAAGTCTCAATAAGAAGCTCTTTGGACATCTGTGGGGAAATGATATAGGAGTGTCCGGGAATATCAAATTCATCAAGAAGAAATAAACAGCGGTTTCACTGATCGGTGAAAAATTAACAGTTTTTTGTTCTGCATCGAGACTTCTCCGCGTGTTACCTAAAATCTCGAAGTGTTCGAGATAATCTTCGACTACTCCGAGCGATGGTATACATGTCTGAGTTCTCCAAATTGCAAGAATTCAATTCATTTTGGGCGGTGGTGGCCAAGTGGCTAGGTCACCAACTAGTGACCCGGGAGTCCCGGGCTCGAACTGCTCTACCGCCGCCCGTCTTCCCTATTTCTGTATTTTCCCAGGTAGCCTTTATATGGCCGCAATCCCCTTCCTGAAAGTTGACTGTACATTTGTATCTTCAATAAACGAAACAGGAAGTAAAAGCCGTTTACGTTTTTTTCGTTCGGTCGCATGTGTGTGATACCAGTTTTTTTGTGACTCGTACTTGGACTAGTGACTCGTATACATACAGAACTCCGCGGAGTAATAACCCAATTCAACACTGGTACTCGGACAGATAACTCAAGGCAGCGCGCATAACAACGAAGTTGTATTGTACAACGTGAACAAGGTGAATTTACAAAGGAATATTTTGTTCAATAAAGCAAACGAGGTTAATCAGATCTTTTTAATACAATGCTACAAATATGTCAAACCATATATTACTAAAAAAAAACTCAGAAACAAAGCGGGAGTTTGTGTGAGTGACCATACTCTGGGGACAGGGAGATCATTAATGAAAACCAAATGGCCAAGTTGGCGGTGGTAAAAGATAACCCCGCTACAAAAGTTTAGAGACTTTTACGAGTAGTAGTCTTCACAAAAATACCTTTACAAGAGAAATCTGCTATAATCAAAACCAAAATCTGGGTTTGTCATGAAGATAATCCGCCTAACGGTATTCCGAATGAGAAATAAGATCCACAGAGGCGTCGGAACACCAGAAACAACCACGAGGTGGAAACCGTTTAAATTGAATTAGATTGAACAAAGAACACAACGCACTGCGAGCGAACACAATTTAGTTCCGAAATCATTTTGGTGCATTTCAGATGGTGCTTACTGTACAATACAAATCAGTTTATATATCATAGGACAGGGCAATATAACATGATATCGGTTCATTCATCCGCTTACGTGGTCCCCAGGGTGACGCAGACTGATGTAGACCTCCTTTTGCTGACACAGTAGGGAATTTCGGTGCTTCTCTAACAGACTTCCATTCGGAGTTGTGTAAACAACCCAAAACAAACTCCCGCGATCAGCTCGACAGGAAGTCTGTAGCAGATGGCGAGCGATTAATGACGCAGGTGCTCTGTAAGACTAGTTTAATGACCTGGTTATTTTTATAGCACTCAATCTCACCCGCGCGCGTTCGACCCATATCGGTATGTGTGCGGCCACTAGAGTACGCAGTGGCCTCTCTGGTCTGCCCACGTTTATACTCCCTACCCACATTGAAATTCACAGATTACATGCGATTTGGGGTGATTTCACCAAGGGCTTCGGAATCCGAGTTGTTGTGAAGCGAATGACCGGATTTGCAGCAAAATACGCGAGAGCTACATTCGTCACCAGCCCATCTTTGTATCCTTCATCATCACCTTTGAAAGGAAGTTCAATGGTGACGTTGCATTTTGATACTATTATCTCCAAGGGTTTGGGTTCGGCTTTTTTCGCTGTACAATTGTATGAAATTTACTGGGTAACCATTGAGCATCTGAGCTTCCGCGATCTAAATTAGCTTATCTTCCACATTATCCGAAGTGCACAACCTCCTAGCTCGGACGAATAGTGCAGGCATGAGGTCTTATTTGTACTGGATTGGACCGACACTCCCAAAATGCATATACTGACCGGACCAGGTGGATTTCCGATGCACAGACCTCAAAATAGTCCCGTCCGGTTTTCGACTAATAACAAAGTCCAAAATTGGGAGTGTGCTCTATTCTCTCGATTTCCATAATGGATTTTATGTCCTTGTGAAGTAAATTCAATTCATCTAACAGCTCGTCAGTCTTCCTGGCGCTTCCAGTGATTATCAGCATGTCGTCAACGAAGTTGATTATGTAAGCGGCATTTAATAATAATAATTAAAAAAGAGAAATTATCAAATTATGGAAAATCCTCAAATACGACACCACAGCTGAACTGAAGCTCCGATTGGTTGATATTCAGTTGTTGGTTATTCTGCAGACCAGTAATTGAAACTTTTTAACTTTTACGGAATTACTTTCAGTCTAATCGATGAACTTTTTTGTGTTCAAGGTAGATTCAATGTCAAAATCGTGCATTCAGAAACCAGAGTGAAAATAAGCATATAGTACAACTAGTCGGATCCATAAGTCTGTGATTCGTTGAAGCACATGTTAAGACTCAATATCCTCCCGAAAATGTTTTCCCGTATCAATTGTGGATATTGCCTTTTGACGGGCATATTAATTACATTGGTGATAAACTGTTTTTTGGCAATGCAAGCTGAACAACTTTTAGTTTTGAAGTTGATGGCAGAAGCCGAACCGGTAAGGTTCAGATATTGATTCAGAAATTTCTCAATGTGTCTCTCCAGCTGTGCACCATCAACAGGTATATTTAGGACAATTGTTTGATTGTCCAATAATTGTCTCTTCGTTCTAATCCACGGTGCCGCCTAACACCACCGAATACCGGCTCCGTGCCGATTGTTGTCTAGGGGAAACGATTCATTGCACAAAGTCAATACGAAATCAGAAGTAATGATGGATGTGACCTTGTATCTTATCATATCGTGAGAGACCCAATTGACAGTTTCTTCTGATTATAGGTCATTCTATCATGTTTGGAGCACAAAAACTCACATGACCATGTGACAACAGTTTATACACATCCAAGTAGTCAGGATTGTTGCATGCAATCCTGTTATTTGAACAAACAACTCTGGAAGATTGCATAATCTCTGATGAATTCATTGCTTACTAATTCTGCTGTTCATTATGAGACTCACAATTAACCAGTAACCACAATGGCGAGCGAATCAAATACATGTAGAATCATAGGTAGAAAATATGTTATAACAAGCGCACAATTGCAGTAAGCATACTAATCCATTTATATGGTGAATTCCCCAGTGTAAAGAGTAAATAAAGCTTGAACTGGTAAGGTAGAAACCACCGGTCAGCTGTTTGGACCTAATTGGGTTACATGAGCAGTGCGAGACCGAAGCCAGACCTCTCATGCAGAACTCAAGCACACTCGACCACTAGACCACCAAGTTTGAATGTTTCGAACCGAGTCAAAATCCTGGAGGCCTGTGCTGAGATGTACAAAGAGCGATGCTTGCAGTAAGCTCGCAAAGATGAGTTGTGGATTGGAAAATGAAATAAAACGGTCTGATCAGCTGCCCACCGGTGGCCGAGTGGGTAGCATGCTTGCATTCTGCCTGTGAGGTCCCGTGTTTGATTCACAGTTGGGTGGATGGATTAGCACTGCTGAGACCTCAAGACCCAATCCGATTGAAACAGCTGTACAGTGCTTCTTGCCTTTTCAATTCACGCTTCGCTTGCTCTTTGCACGACTAAATTTATCAAATAAACAAACTAATTCCTTCATTTCTCTCTTGTAACTTCAATTCTCAATCAGTAGATTCTGTTTGAAATATGCAATGGTTTGTGAAGCGCTACATATATTGTCAACTGAGAAAAGGTATCCCGTGAATCCGCTTCTATCCTTCTTTGAAACCGGAATCGATAATTTGTCGTTTCCGAAAGGTTTGATGGACTTCATTTAGTAGAATGCCATGTCGGTCGGAACGGAACACAGTTTAAGGGTCCTAATTCATGCTGTTTTGTTTGATTGTCGACAGCTTCCGTCAATCTTGGACTCTCGTCTTGCCCAGAAGAGTGTATAGTCAGTTAAAAGATATAGCTGACGTTGTGAGTTATGACGCAACACACGATCGATTTCGCGCCCAACGGGCAGATGTTCCAACCGAGTCATGGGCGCTATTTACGTCTTTACACGAGGTAAAAGGCCTCACTGACTGGGCTCAGATCTGTTCACAGTTCACCATCCAAACAACGAACAGGTTCAATCAATTACCA
>UZAN01039751.1:75305-89771 GCA_900618425.1 Echinostoma caproni | reverse complement strand
CGGAGAGACGCGTTACAGTTTCTGGACAACGAACCACAGGCCAATCGCACCGACCAATCAGAAGTCGTGCGGTCCAGACAGAAGCTGTATGGCGTCAAGAGTACATGCAGCGTGTGGTGGATACCTGTATAGCCAATAAAGTTCAGTCGTACATGTTATTCAGTCCCCTTGATTTCTCTAATTAAACCAGCTGCTACTTCCGTGGTCTTTTTCCTACACGTTAGTGACGGGAGATTCTAGCGTACAAGTGCTAGTGCGATTCGGTGTTTCCGTGGCCTCCGTGATTTGTGATTCGTAGTCGAAGCCTAATTCGGCTACGACAGTTATGCTGTCTCCAGTGCCACTGTCATTTCACTGACGATGAAAACAAATCTGTCGACTGTATATAACCGATTTTCAACACTGGCGATTACATGAACAGTTTCAGAATAGAGAAAGAATTTTACAATTTAGCACATATTAGCACATATTATATACAATAAAATTTTACCTTCATCACTCAGAGGTTTAAAACAACTTGCATCATTTACGTACTGGTATCGAACAAGCAATCACCTAAGACAACTCTCGGTTGGAAAGTAATCACTTGGAGCAGCTCTATGCCTTATGAATTTAAATCAAGCATTGGTCTTTCGTAGAACGTTATCTACGATAAACTTTAAGAGAACCAAAGATATGGAGCAGCCCTGTCAAATCCATAAGGGGGATATGTATGTTGTGGTGGAGTGATTTATTTATTCCTGCCACGGAGCTCCTTTGTTAAACAAATCAATTTGGCAGATCCGTGGACCGAATCGACAACTGCTAGAGTGAAAATCGTGTGGTTTTTGAAAGAGTAAGGATGCACAACTCACTGAGTCCTCCCCCTCCCCCGAGTTGTTTGATCCTCATTCTTGGTTTGTGATTTTTTAGTCTTCGCTCGGGGTTCTCAGTCTTTGTTTTTAGATTGGGTTTCAAATGGTCTACCGCACAGCACAAAGGAACGTTTCCACATTCAGATTGTGACTTTATTCGATCAGAAAGTTATTGAGATTTTCAAACAGTATGACACAATCAATCCACCAATAAAGAACAATGGTGGTTCATTGGTTTATCACTTACTCCAATTACCTAATAACCCAATTAGGGACTTTCTTGTAACGCACTACGTGACTCGAAATGTGCGGACGGAAGACATTCATCGGTTAGATATCCTCCTCGTCTACCGTCTTTTGGAACAGGTCGGATGGAGTGAGCACGTGAGCAGCGCTGAGGTTAGCTGACGAGTATTTTGGAATTACTGGACATATCGTTTGTTATCACATCAAATTCAACATATTGGTGGGCTTGGTTAGTTGTGACAGGCATCCATCCACTGCACCGCTCTAGGTTGGAGAAAACCACGTGGAGATCAGCGTATGAAGCGCAAACGAGAAACGAAAACAAATGCAGAGGTACAGAAAGATGTCTTCTGTCTAGAAGGCCGGAGATAAAGAGACAGTCTAACGGACGGGTTGGAGATAACGAAGGATATGAGAGATAATCGACAGTAGCGGCGTTCGTGTTGTTATTTATTATCAGAGCACAATGCTTTAAAATGTATGCATGTACATGTAGATTGTGCATTTTGTGAATACCATAGGTGTTGATTTTATTTGTCACCCCTCTCCACCACCTCAAAATAGGCCCAAGCCCTGTTAATATCACATATTCCCACTATCTGTTTATGCACTGTGAGTTCGGCAGCCACCTGTAAAGTTCCATGGACTTCGTTTTGCTATACCATGATGCCTCAAAGGGGTCGCTTACCGTACGTACTTGGAAACACCCATTACCGCGTGCTATAAGTGAAAAGGTTCTGGGAATTATTGTTCTTGAGTATCTTGGATGTTGCACATACTGTGTTAGAGCATAATCAAAGAAACATAACCAAGTTTCGATTATTAAATGTATTTTTACATCAATCGAAGCACACCTATTGCTCCGTTTGCTTTCCGCCGTTACCCCAGCAGCATACATTCGTCCACATACAGCATACAGCATCCAGGCCTGTATGCCAAGGATAAAACTTGACTGCACAATGCCAGAGGATCAATAACGGATGGCTAACAAAATGCTCATTGCATTGCGGAGAGATTGCAGTCACTGGATATGTGATGCCATAATTGGTCTAGAGGTAACAGGGAACCACATATATACCATTTGGAGCATCACAGAATGAATCGGAGCGCCCATTAAAAATCCCAAGTCCAGTTAGTGCTAACTGGCAATTGAACATAGAGGGGGCAAATCATTCAAAGAAAAACCCGTGCATAAAACATCACACATCGACCAATTCATTGAGCTTGTTTATGTTTGTATAATAGCCATACCAAGTTGTACATAAGATATCATCCAAAAGCAAGTCACTGTGCCCAACTAAGATGGATAATAACACAAAACGTGTTACATAAAATTGCAACTAAACCTATAGCGAATCGACCAATTTGAAAAAATAATAAGTGCACACCAGATTCCGACCAACAGTATGGAGGATACCTGTATAGCCAATTAGGTTTGGAAAACATAGTGCAAAATATTGGTTGTCAGGGTGCAGGAATGTGTTAATAAAATCAATAGTTGAAGTAAACGGATCAAACAGACACTTGAAGTCAAATTCTATGAAAAATGAATGAAATCACAGCAGAGCACTAACGGGGTTGGAACAGAAAGATCATACTGATGGAAACGAACCCCCTGTACAAAAAATCCGATCAAAATTCAAATGGTGGTGATCCTAGCCTACGATAGCCACAGAGCGACGCGTTACAGTTTCTGGACAACGAACCACAGGCCAATCGCACCGACCAATCAGAAGTCGCGTGGTCCAGACACAAGTTGTATGGAGTCTAGCGTGCAAGCAGGCGAATTCCTTTAATTATTTTATTTAATCTCATCGGTTTTTATTAACTAAAGGAACTGCTACCTCTGTGACTATTTTCTCAGCTCTCGGTGACGAAGGATTCAAGAGTCCCAGTATTATACAAACTCCCAGAATGTTTTGTTTGGCACGAAGTCATCTCCACTTCAAGGAAAAACTCCGAATACTATCTAATCCCTATCCACAGTAGGAACTTTTGAGCATAGCTTTTTGATGCTGTACACGTGACTGATATAGTGTACTGGTCTTCTTTTTGTCTGTTTTGCCTCTGGTGGGGGTGGGGGGTGGATAACGATGTGAATTTAAGGCACGATCAAGTCATTTGTCTGGGTCCAGTCTAGGATGGGATGCTGTGATTTGGGTCACAAAATCAGGGATCTTGGTGTGTATGGTTTCCAGTTCGATTTGATGCTGAATGCCGAACAAAATGACCATATCGTTAGCACACTGCCATCCGCTATGTACCAGAAATTCCCAGTTCTCCTTCAATAACAAAAGCCGGATCTCATTTAGAGGAACTTCAAAGCAGCAGTTTTGTGTAAGCAAACAAACAGACAAGTCATTGTCATTTGTTGGGGCTTGTCGTTCCGGGACAAAAAAATCTGGGTACAAAACTGATAGCTTATGATATATTTGAGCTCAATTTGGTGACAAAAACAGCTGTATTACAACTGGTTTTGCTTTCGTTTTACATGAGTTATAACCCTGGTACATCATACAGGTCTTTCCATCGTCAGCTAGTAGTCATCAGCGGTTGTGCAGTAGCTACTGAAATTTTTTTTCATAGTCACTAGGTTTACTTTAGTACCCAAGACCTAGGGGAGAATTACTATATATTTCCAGTGCACTAAGACAAAATTAGATTTTAACCAACCTACAAATTGGACTTAGTTAAGTAACCTAACATCCAGGTTTAAGTGAGTAAAACACCTGTGTATTCACAATGCAGACTCATTATCCGATTCATAGTGCAAATGACATCGTGCAAATATTGAATTGTGCAAATAGGTGAACACTTTTTAGGTATCGAAAATGCATGACGATTTGTGATGCAGCCCGCAAACGGAATCGATCAAAGCATACACACGGGAGCCGAGTTTAAATGGGTTTGCATCATTGTAGAACCAATGGCACAACCTGTAGAATTATTGTAAAAACGGGACAAAGTGTTGAACCCAGAAGAAGGAAAGTTCACAAAACGCGAACTTGTGGATGAGTTCACTAACCAAATGTGGTTATTGACATGGAAGACTCTGTGATAACTTGGAATAAAATAAGGAGAAAGATGCTTGAAACTAAAAGTTAATCTCCTCTAGGTCGTCTTTCGACTGGTAGCGTGTTCACCTTCAGGTATAGAGAGGAATTAAAGTGGTGTCGAAGAGAAGCGATCTCAATACGTGGGATGGTTACAATGTACCGGTAGTTCTGTCTGGAGGCTTTATGTTTCTGAAATCAATTAAAACGACTGTTACATGTGGAAAATCAGGTAGTGAAATAAGGACAAACCTTACAGCCGTTGTTTACTGTTCCGTGCTGCGAGAGGCGGGTGACACATGGTGATAATCATTCTAAAAGGAACACTAATGTTTTTAAATTTCTCTGGGATATTAATTTGAAACTATGGAGAAAATGTTCTCTATAGGTTCTAAGAGTAACGATAGAAAAGAATACGGGTTAGATTTGGAGCCTTCCTGAGTATTAGTATGCAAAGAAAATTGGTTTAAATTGGTTTAATGAATGCATCCTAACAAAAAATTGATAAGGTTTCACCCATCACTATAACAGGTGGACGTCAGTTTATTGAATGTTCGAACTCATTTCTAATTTCAAATTGAAATTTCTGTATCAAAAAATCAATATTTCCCCGTTGGTTTCTTATGATCTCCCGTTGTTGTCCGATAAGTCATTAACCCGATCAGAACCTCATGTGAGTTATGATCTTATGTGGTATGGTCTAGTCAGAAAGATTTCCTCCTTTAGGCTATGGGTGATAAAACATAGCTTAAGGTCACTGAATTTCCCCGGTGATCGATGCCCGGATTTTCTCACCTTAGCAAACAATATGAAGTAATTTCATCCAGGTACGATAGATAGCAAGAGCAGGTCCCCAGATGATCGCCACTGTGTTGGAGTGTTTTTTGAATTGATCGTTTGTTTTACTGCATCAATTGTGTTTTTATGATTGGTCCTTATAAAACTTTAATTTTGCCCGGCGAACAATCTGATTGGTTCAGGGCTTTATATAAACGCTTTTGATTCCCTTCCCAAATGTGATTCGAGTGCAGTGGACTAGAAAAAGTATATCAAGAGCATTTCCTGGACAACCGACTTTGACAGCAACGGTTTCATTGTTCACGCCTTTTGTACAAAGGAATAGTTAAAATTTGATGAAGTAATGACTAGTAAAATTAATCCGGCGGAACAATGGGTTTACATAAAGCGGAAGGGAATGGGGTGCCAGATACTTGGATGCAACTTCTAGATCCTCGGTTTCAACCAATCAACGAAACACGCTAAAGATGCATAACAATAGAGGTATTGACAAAATGAAAAGTACCTCAATTGTGTCAGAAGTTATTTTTATAAATATATTCTAATGTTCTGTTTTTTTACTAAGGTTTCGTTTTCCCACGATCGATAGACCAGTAACCGTCTTCCAACTTCAGAATTCGCATAGGTATAAGGTAGTTAACGAACAGAAGCAAAAATATAAGTGGATTCTATCAGATATATTGCATTTGATGTGGAGTAATGTCATAGTTCGGTCAATGAGGCTCAAAGCACTAAGCGTTGGGGAACAAACCTGACTGAAGTCAAGGTTTCATGTAACCAGTTCCCTTTCACAATTTTATGAGAGTGAGAAGAAGCATCATGATCACAGGATGTGTTGAATTCAACCATCTCGTGGTCATCTCATCAACTGTGTACATACTTTCAGATTACGTTTGGTCAAAAGACTGACGGGTTTGGGAACAGAGAACACACGGGGAAGAGAAATCAATCAATACGAAGGCCAAAGGTCACTAATATGAACCGGATTGGTTATTTGGGCAGGGTAGTGGAATCACTGCGGGGGTGGGGGGGGGAGAGGGAGGAGGACAGTGACACACCGACCAGCGGGGGCAGCGCGAGGCTAGCCACAAATGCGGTCTGTTTGCATAAATCGGGCTTGAAACGTCGAATGGCAGCCGCTTCAGCGAACCGTAGTAGACGGCTACCGTTCTGGCGGATCAAGACACGGAAGGGTCTCTAGTTTGTTGCATTCTTTGCAATCCAGTATTTGTCGGTCGACTGATTTTGACGGAAGCTTTGACTCTTCAGACGCCAAATTTTTCGGTGCATGCTCTGCCACCTGGTGGGTAATAGTCTCCAAGTTTATTTTCTTCTTTCCTCTTTTTTCACTTTACTTCCTTTTATTTAACATACAAAGATACAATTTTCAGGAAGGGGGAAGTGACCAATCAAAGGGCTGCCATTCAACACACAGTGGAGAAATTCAGGCGTTGGTGGTGGGATTCGAACATATATCTCCGGGGTGATAATTTGGTGACATTATCACCGGGTCACCGGCGCCCTACGGTAATGTGTATTGGGATTGAGAGCCTTGAGTAACCTTTGCAGTCATCGCCTGGACAGGTAAAATTTATTTGTCGTATCAGTTCGCGCTCCCACAAACTGTAGTGCAGATGCAGCAAAACATGTATTTTACCAAGTGCTCCAAGACCACTTTCATAGAGCGAGTCAGACTGACATCATGAGTTTAAAAGGGTATATAAATGTTATAGCATATTGTTTGACTTCGAGCTCTGGTCATATACAAGTTTTTTTTGGTATAGGTTCCTATCGCTTGTGAAACTAATTACATCCTATGCCTCGCGAGCACTATCTGCAGAAACTCTACTTACCAGTTCGCTACTTGATGCCGGGTCAGCGATTAATCTACCCAGATCGACCATATCGCTATCAACCGGCAATGATGGGGCTGCATACAATCAGGTCGACGTACTTGAACAAACGTCCCCCTCATCCCTCTCCAAAGCCGACCATAGATCAGTATGCACCCGGCGTTGGAACCGTACGACACAGCGACTGTTAGGCCACGATAGACCATTTCAACCAGCTTGGCTAAACGTCTTTCCAGACGCGGTCGTCGATAAGCTGAAACTAATCCCACTCTATACGTTCAATCATTAAAGGCCGCCTAATAAAAATGCAGTGGAATTCTCGTGTCCGATAAAAAATCCAATAAACTTAAAACCGATGAACGACTTTTTGGATAAAGTGAACAAAATGGATTCTAGCTGTTGCTTTCCTTAATCTGTTTATCTTCCTCTCTTTTAAATTACTCAAGTGTTTCATTTTCACCGCTTTAGCACCAACGTTAGTTTACAAAAACTCACTGATAAAAGCAGAACTAAATGATCAACATCACACCCACATTAGGAGCGATATTATCAGGGTTCCGGGAAATCCATCAGCTCTCCTGGTGTATACGAAACTGGCGGGTAAGTACTATGCTATTCAGGAAGGCTGTATTGTCGTTTGATGCCAAAATGACCTGTCAGTCGCAGCTGGAGGTGCTGGAGGTTATGCCGAATTGAAAATTGTTAAATTTCCCTTCAAGTGTTGAATGGAAACCGGTGAGTACTCAATTCATTGGACACTGATAGGTTTGTATAACCTGAGGGGCATGAACTGTTCAGCCAGTTGGGGCCCGCAATAAACTTGACTTCAATGTACTTCACAGCATGTTTTTGAACAGGTATTATTACAACGAGTGAAAAGCTCGTCTCCGGAAGCAGGGGACGAGTTCCACCCTATGTTGTTGTTGTTTTCTTCCTGGTTAAGAAATACCTGTCGCAAAACAATGAACCCAGTGTTAAAAATTGGGTACTTTTGAATTAATTTCTCGTGAGAGGTAGTTTTAGAACTTGAGCACCAATAGGAAGACTTAGGCAACCTGAAGCATGTTTCGGATATTGAAGTCACTGGGTAGAGAAAAGGTGATCATACGTTTATGAGGACATAATATGAAAACAAACAGTTTAACTGGTGGTGATAAGAGATTAGTAAATAGATAGAATATAGGATAAGGGTTGTTTGGGGATTGATAGATAAACCCCCGATTAGATTATTATGACCATCAGTTGGTTTTGGGATCGCCAAACCACACTCGCCGTGCATTTGACTACAGTGCTCGAAAAGTGCAATTGTAATCAGTATATTTTGTTTCACATCCAGAATTCTTGATTTAACCTCACACCGAATCAGGTATTTTGTGCAGATTCGGATAGAATTTGGATGTTTCCAAACACAAAATAGGTTGGGTAACAGCAGTGATGGACATAGTTTAAATGAAAACAAATAAGGAAACAAAAATCAAGTATAAAGTATCACTTTTACGGAGCGTTCGATCAGGCTTCACCAGTGTGGGACACAAAATGGAACAAAGTTGGTGTACCATTAAAGCAACGTGCTTTTAATCTGCGGCAACGCTTCACTAAAATGCGAATAAAAGCTCACATAAAAACTGCAACACTTGCGAAGTATTTACTTCCTATGTTCGGAAACTGCATGTAGTAGCAAAAAGAGATAGAGGGATGAATGGACCCTTTGAATGGCTGAAGTGAATTGTTGCAATTGGGCGTCCGCATAGTCACAATCAACAAATAAAAGATCCAACTTATGGAGAAGAGGACAGATGACGACTTCCAACGGAGGCAATCTTGTTACGAAGCCGTTCCTTATACAAATCTGCTTTGAGTGAATGCACATTGTGAGCAGAAACTTAAGGTGTTCAGGGTGAGGTTTGAATTGGGACTGAATAACTCGGATAGGAGAAACTTTTTTCAGACGGAAATACCATTTCTACGTGAAACCGTTTTCAGCTCCGAATTCTTCTTAATTGGCATCTGCCTGTTCGCGACTGCGTGTATTCGAATATCTCGAATTGTTCAAATTATCATTTGATATATTGAAGTCTTTTGTTAAAACTGGGAAAGGTTCAGTAGGCTTGATGGGAGTGGAACCCACACATGGACGCCACCTACTCCTTTGTTCAGCGTACGTTCCACCAGCTGAGCTACGATGTCACGCCGAAAGCACTGATTTTTTCACATTCGAATCATAGACCCCACTTAAAGAGGTTTATGGAATGCATAAAGGAGCATGGCAGTATAAGTGGAGTCCATGCCCAGATTTGAATCCAACCACGTCTAATTCATTTTTAAAACTTTCAAAATAACTGTGATTGGCACCGCTTGATTCAATTAACTACACAGCTTTTAGTTTTATGGATTAAATTGGTGAGTAAATTGTGACGTTTGTGAAACCATTTGCTCTTGATACACCCTCTAAAACTTTCTTTATTGAGGATTCCATCTAACAAGCTCAATCGGAAGAGATTAGTTATAAGCCAGTTTAACTGGATGAAATCAAACAAAGTTTTGAAATAAGAGAAAAGTTAAATTTATGTATAGAAACGGTAAGTTAATACAGGTGCTTCAGGTTTGCGACAAAATTATTTCTCTTAGTATCTCCGGTACTCAATCAGGTCTATCTAGAGAAGTTAAAATGCGAATTTTCACACTCAACTCACGCGATTTTGTTTCTTCTCGGGGAATGTTTTATCATCATTTCATGTTCGGAGTGCTCACTCAGACTATTTCTAACTGCAATCTATTTCGAAAAATGCGAATAAAAGCATGACCGATGACACGCTTAGAATATGTTCCAGACATTATGCAAACTCGAATTCAAAAGTACTCTGATGTTTAAGTGCGACTGTCTGACCTCGTCATTGTTCCTGAGATTGCTCAACTAGAGTTGTACCAGACTGTCTGAATAGGTAGTTTATTCCAAACTCCCCACAGTATGGTTTTTCACTCGTTGATAACTGGCTGTCAGCATCGGGTGGTTAAATTATCCCACATCCTCGGTTCGCGACCAGTAGGTCCGTATCATCATCATAACAAATGCAGTTCACTTAGAAAACAAGTGAAGTTCAAAATCGACTCCGACAGCGTTCAAGGCAAATCATCCATTGAAACATGCAATACGCCAACCAATTGTGAATATTCTGTCCTCGAATTCGATTTTCACTTACAAAATGTTCATACAGTCAATCGAAGACCTATGAGTTTCCTAACGACAGAACATTGACAGATTATTAAGAGACCGTTGTTTAACATAAATGGCACAACGAAGGTGTCAGGCACCCAGTGAAATACCTACCAACGGATTTATGCGCAAATTTATACACATAATAGAAACATATTACTTGGGAATAGTTATCAGACGCGGATATTGTTTATTGACCCCTTCGGGACATGAACCGCGAACTTCAAGGGTTTGGAACCGCAAACCTTATCTTGGGCGCATGCATATACGAATTGAGAATCTTGTATCATTTATGTGATGCAACTTAATGCCCAAGTCATGGAATACACTATAACATTCGAATTATTCAGAAATATAAGACCAAAGGATCGATTAAGAGCAGTTCAACACTTAGTTGGAAGTAAAGATCAAGGCGACGGGCCGGAATTCAAATTTAAGAACTTCCAAACAAAACGTAAACCTTGCGTGGGGCTCGATTTCGACCACTGCTAATGTGCTAGTTGAGTTTGAATTCGAATTCAATGTGAGATAGGAACACGTGACAATGTTTAAAACGAAGCATAACGGGATCTTTCATTTCAGAGAATATTTCATGACTGAACCGATCATGAGAACATTTATCACAGGATAAGTTGAAACTCCTTCAAAATGATGAGCACCTACTGACTGCAAACAGCAGTTACGAGACTATGAGTACAATAAATTTTGATATAAAACACTATTTTACTCTGGGATATATGGCGAATCTGTCTAGTCACAAAGTTGCATGAATCATTCTGTCGCAACTAAGATCTCACATCTATAAATATGTCACCCGAGTACAGGCTAGTTGAAACAAAAGAAGTTTCAGAAAACAACACGAGTGTATTCAAATAAACTCACCTTCCTTCTAAATATCTGACAGGTAACCCTCAATTTGCGTTTCGGTAGTAGTGGACCCACAATTGTCAGTCAACTTGTTCTCAAGGTCGTTTAAACTTTTGTCCCGATACGGTGACACGGAAAAAACCGTAACGGTAAATTTTGGTTTCCTAACCTCTGATGTGTCTCTTCTAGAAAATACTCGATAAGGTGAAGCATTGTGTTCACCCAAAACGTGCGTTCCAGCTCATTTCTGCACATATATCTACATTAGAAAACAGCACCTATCTGCTTGTTTATCATCTTTTAGTTATTCCTAATATGATGATGTCGTTTGCCTCAGGGTGAAGCTCGTTACGCTGGAACCTGTTCTATAATATGACAATGAACTTATTTCGGTTTCTTTCTAAATCGTTTTTCTATCAATATATCTATCCGCTATACAACTTTATAAAATGCTAAGAAATCAGCCTCGGTTGCACAAAGATTTCCTCAGTTTGTCTTGTGCTTATTCTACCCTAATACGGACATACAGCCGATGCCTGTTTTTCTAATCAGTACTATACGAATGACTAGACAAAATTTTCAAGAAGGACACGATCGGTTTGGCGAATCTTGCCACTCATCAGGTATGCGATATTCTCAGGTCGTGTGCAGCAAGACAACTCACTTTATCTTCACGTTTCTTCGGCGAATAGACTCAAAGCACATATAGGATAACCGAAATGATAAACCTACTGGATACCAAACCTAAATACACATCTTATATTTGACAAAATCAATAGATGTCATGGCTGTTATTGTCCACGGTAATTGAAAACATAGCTATCCTGATTCAATATATCCACAACACGCACTTTGAACTTAGCAGCTCTTCACCTCTGAGTTGTGTGGGCTATCTGATCCATGCGATAAAGATTGTGGCAGAAATTCGACCGTGGTTTCCACATGCCTGAATACTTTACACTCGTTTGGGATACAAGTATAATATCGAAAGCGGTTATATCCCACCATCTGGCCTGGGCTATTCACGTAAAAAGTTCTGGATTGAGAAAACATTCTTACAATGTTCAAGAAGTGGATTTGGTGGGGTATGGTACAACTACTTAAATTCCATTGAATGAAGATTTTACTTCCTAATCTCGGTTTAGTGGGCATTTTCGCTTATGATTATTGTGTTTCCAGTAGAATCTCATGGATTTGATGAAAATTCTCCGGAAGTAAACAATCGGCTTTATGGGTGTCCCCGGATAATGCTTTGTCAAGATATTCCTGCCATTTTACTCTGTATATAGTCTTTTGTGCAAACCCTATACATGTATACATATGTGTAAAGTTGCCATGTTCATACCTGTATATCGACAACTATGGGTGAATGGCATGCACTTCGAACTTTATCTTCCACTGCAATATTTATAGTTCTCTCGTATTACTTAATTCGCGAGATCTTGTGTCCCACAGTTATGCAATTTCTGAATATCTCAATAACAATATCGAATTCGTTCGAGTATCGCCGCAAACCGTTGGGAGTTAAATGTAGTCGAATACCTTTCTCCATATTAAAAACACGGACAAGTTATCTACTGCTATATCCGGCGTCAGTAGCCGGAGTGTGGCATGTATTAGAGGAAACTGATAAATGCTGTTTGACAGTCAACTTGGTGGAATCCAGATAGAAAAAACTAGCCGCGGCGCTCACAAATAAGGAATGGAAAACAGGATATTGGCAAAATGAAAATACACTACCAGTATCATCCCCGTGAGCCATTTTTATGAATGAGTTCTAATGATGGTGCTTTACTGCGTGTTTGTTATAATACAACCGATGCACCAGTAACTTTCGTCGAGACCAAAAATAGTACTTGATTGAGGTATCTAATTATTAGAAGCAAAACCATAAGTGAACATCATCATAGATATATTGCGTCTGTTGTGAGGCAATATCATATCCAATTGCCTCGAATGAGACACAAAACAGTGATACACCCATATATAAGTTTTGCAAACGAAAGCTCAATTACAGGTATCGTTTCTTGGTAACGTGACGGAAATATGCTTGAAAAACGTACGACCATTGTGACACAATCAACGAAAGACGAACCCACAATGAGTCGCGTGATTCGGTCATCACATGGAATACTGAGATGGAATGGTTTTCGTTCTGGATCACTCCATAAGCGGTCTGCTTTTTGTGACCAATTCAGCCAGGGCGAGATGACTCCTCTTGAAAACCAACAATCAATCTTAGCCGTTCATAATGTTTAAGCCAGACAGTCTGTTCACGCGGAGGTTGTATTCCACTTCGAATCAGGTGCTAGCGGGCGGGTCGCTGGGGGCGAGTGGAGACTGATTAAAAAAAGATTTCGGTTGCCATCGCGAAAAGCTATTTGTTCTTTACATGGCTCTAAAGAGAATACCACGACTCCTGCACATGTTTTGCTTCGAATCATGCCCCGTCGGAGTGGTAGTAGAACCTGATGAAAACCGGTGCAAATACACTTCAAGTGGAAGTGGGGGATTTATTGCGCCGCAATTGTTTTTATTTTTCCATTAATTCAACATGGCAAAATATATATTTGCAACTGGTTCCTTTACATGCATCATAATAAACCCAATTTTTGGTTAAAAAAAGGCAAAAAAAGAGGTCCGCGACCGGCCGAGTAAGGTTTGCTTTCATTTGAGTTAATTACATTTCAATGCAGATTGAATATGAATAGTCTCGTGCGCATCACATACCACATACATGATCAAACAAATCCATTCCCACCCTGATGATACAAGGGTAAACTAATGAGATTGGTGGGCGGATAGGGGAGTGGGGTGGACCGGTGAATTCTAATAAACGGAACTTTCTTGAGATTTATTGGAACGACACTTATTGGAAAGTATTACGCGAACCAGGTTAGAACAATTTGTTTCACACATGTTTCTAATAGGCATATCGAGGGAAGGGGCCGATTCGAACTTACTTGCATGTAGCCTGTATCAGCCGTGAGCTTGAGCGTGTCGTGCCAGCGTATTTTTAGTGTGCGGATTTCGTGCAATGTCAAATTAGCGGTAGTAAAATGAATGAACTTAAATACCGCTAGGATTCGAGTTCACTGCTGTACCCGATGATGAAGCCGGTTCGCAAGCACGCACGCACACACACACATACAAGTACACGGAGAAGAAAAGCACGCCGACTGAGCAAGCGAGACATCGAAGAGAACGTGGATCTATGTTTCCGCACGTGTGAGTGTGTTCATGGATTTAAGTGAGAGGCGTCGACTGCAAATGCAAGGATTCACACACATGCACACACACACGCAAACACATTTGTGTCTTTGAGCCACGAAAGTTGGCCTCAAGGTCTGTCACGTACTCGACAAAGTTTGCTAATAGTTCAAAAGTCGATGACGCTACATGGGAGGAAGAAATTCAGGATGCATAAGAAAGGATTATTACCTTAATGAACTCGGTTCTCTTTTACATTTAGCCAAACAGTATATATATATATATATTTCATAATAAGTAGTATGTGAATGACTGGACAAAATTTCCCTGGAAGCATACGACTGGTTTCGCGGTTCTTGCCGTTCGTCAGG
>UZAN01039751.1:63750-74554 GCA_900618425.1 Echinostoma caproni | reverse complement strand
TTTTGTAAGTGGGTTAGGTGCTACTAACCGCTATATATATATATATATATATATATATATATATATATATATATATATAATGAGCGCCTACCTCTACATAAACCGCACCAGACGGACACCGGACACATAGTAACTTCGAACTGAAATTTAGTAGAAAGAAAGAACCTGGAGGCAGTTTTGGCAGATTTCGATGGAATCAGTGCAAAAGACCGTGACGCATAAGATTCGTTCTGTCTCGTCTATAAGCTAACTGAACAAAATCTCAAGCAATATCAGGTGACGACAACTTAATTTTCAGTCTAACTCTATTTGAATTTTGTCAAAAGTACGTCCGGTAAATTTTCGTTAAAAAAGTCAATATACAGTGCAGACAGTAAATCAAGGCAGGGAATTAATCATCCATCAGTTCGGAATGAAACACTTGTCCAAGTTTAGAAATGAGATGTTACTTTACATTGTGTGGAAATAGCTCGGTCTCTAATATTCGGTGATTTTAGATAACTCGGCAAATCCAAGGGACAACAACTAGGTAATCAATGTAAAATATATTGTTCCCTTGAAAGCATTAGAAGCTTAACCTTACTACGCTCGAGAGTGTCTGAAAGTGAAAGGTTTAGCAAACCAGGTTGTAACACCGAACAAACGCACTGTCCAAGGTGGAGTTACTTCAAATGAGGTGGAATTGATATCAACAAAAATTGAAGACGCAGCATCAGGATATCGACTATTTCAGCGGAATCCATGCTAGAAAAGGAGAAAAATGCAGGAGCGAACGCTCCAGGTAACCAGTGCCTGCAAGGATGCGAAAGCATATATGCAGAAAAGACAGACCAAAGATAGTGATAACTCTTGAACATATTGCACTGTCGATTTGAAGCCACTACACAGGGATTCCGTCTCCATAAAATCCCATCGAAATCTGACAATACTACCTCTAGATTATTACTTCCCACTGAATTTCAGTCCGGGGTTATCATGGTTTTGGTGTCCATCTGGTGCGGTGCGTTAATGTACTCCGTTTGGCTAAATGTAAACGTGATTCAGGTTCAATAAACTGGCTTCCAAAGGTATTGCCAACTACTCTTCGATCAAACCGGGTTAGGTGCTCCCGTATAGTCTCTTTCCTACTCACATTAGTGCTCTACCGGTCAATTATATGAAAGCACATGTTACGCACACATGGATGAGTACGTACTACCTAACTTGGTTCCTAAGTTTTATACCGTTTTCTGTAAGGATGTCAGAAAAGTCCCTTGTTTCTTTTTCTTTCTATTTTAATTTTTTATGCCTTTTTTACACTCCAATCACTTTAAAAAGTGATGACAAAAGAATAGAAAGCGCGCGCAACATGCTAGTATATCTGCGAATTAGCGTTGATGTCTGAGAACGGAAATACACATTGAACTTCAATCCGTTGTCGTTTTACTTTTGATTGATTTCGAACTTGTCATTTTTATAACTGAATATTACTTACGCACGTTGAATTTTTCTAGAAGAAAGTCGATAACCAGTGATTGGTTGCCAATGTGACTGGGACCAAGTTGAATCGTCAGTGATAACTGCACAACTTCTGGATATTCTCCAACTACACGCATCTTGTCTCGTGACGTAAAATGCACCATATACCCGGATGCACATTGTGCAACATAAGCCAACAGTATTGTTCATCAAGTTCATAACGGGAAATAAAGATTTCAGTTTAGTTTTGCTACATGTTTCAGTAGCTGCTCTCAGGCACTTCGCCTCGGAGGGTTTGATCGAAAACACCAACGTCCCCAGAATGCCCGACTCGACCGAAAGTCATATGACATAATATCGATCACTATGCATTGGCTGACCTAGGATCGGACGAACAGATTAAAAAGGCGCTTAGAAGATGCTAAAGATCGCCTATGTGGCACTGGTCCCGTTTGGGACGCGTCAGCAACGGGCATCTCCCCGTCGGAACGCGAACTGTGAACCTTCGGGGTTGAGATTGGAAACACTTACCTCTGCATGACTGCATGACTGACGTTCAAAATTTACTTAAGATACTACGTATCATTTTAGAATAAATATTCGTCCTTTTGCTGCTCCTTTTCATTGAGCACTGATTCAGTCATTTATATTTGTCTTTGTACACTTGAATGATATAGGTTTTATAATTTTCGAATCAGGCATGATTCGACCAAAGGGATTTGTGTCTGGTTTGAGTGGATCTCTATCGTTTAAATATGAACCAGATACGGGGAGTAGCGTATTTCGTTGAAGCAGGCGCCCAAACAATCAAGTTTAGTGTGACGGAGAAGTTCAGTTAGACCTGGTTTAACTGTCCCAATTTAGCATGTTTCAAACCTGACCGGAACGGAATGACTGATCTCGCAAAGTGGTATCCACGTTACCTCACCCACTTCTTCAAACTATATGATCTTGTGCGTTTGATGTACCTGATAGCTAAATAACTTAATTCGCATTCATGTGAATCATCCAGATGAAACGAATTCCAGTTTTATTGAATCCTGCATGATTTTATCTTCGTTGAGTCAAACAGAAAAGGCCCGGTTTTTCCAAGCGAGCAGCGTTGGGGTAACTGGCCATGAGGCTGATGAGATCTGTTAATACGATTTGTATGTTACCGTGGCCAGAAACGAACCAAACTCAAGTAAGTGTCGCATGTTTTTGGGAGACGTCGATTTGTGTAAAAGCAAATTAGGCAGGTTAGTTGCCATTACACCCTTAATGGATGAGATCACATCCGTTGTTTAGAAGTGAATACAGTGAAATGTTATGGAAAAAGAAAGATAAAAGAGAAGAAAGCATAGGGAGAAGAGCAAGTTGGAAGTTCAAAGTGAACCTATTTTTCGGTTCCTGCTGTCTCCCATAAATCTTGTACGTCATTTATTAAGAGTTTAAAATTTCATCTTTCACTGAATGACATAAGTGAATGGCAAACCTTTTTGCTTATTCAAATAGTGGGGAATCAACGATCACCCAAGAATGGAAATCCACAGCCAGCATCATCAACAGTTCCTGGTGCCTCTGAAAAACCGAATCGGCTGGTCTAAGCTTGATACTCTAAAGCTGATTAAGCCATTCGCACAAGGTGATGACCATCGACCGTGTAGCTCAGGGGCAGGGGTTTGAAGTCCCAACCCGAATGTTCGCGGTTCGAGTGCTGACAGGAACACAAAAAAGTACGCACTGCTGATGAGACCCCACCGAGTCGAAACGGTTATCCCGTGCTTCCTTGCTTATCAGTTCACACGTCACTTACATGAAGAATTTACCATACGGTGCAACTGACTCCCAATCACCAGAAGTAATTACCCTTTACACGGAACCATTTTTGGTTGTATGCGATACACATATATATGCAATAATTTACTGATACCATTACAATGCACTACCCTCATCCCTCGCAGCTCCTCACTCAAAACCCACAGATAAGAATCCACATATAAGAATCCACAGAACAGGTTTTTCCGAACGGCTTTCCGTGGCACGATACAGCTCGGTTGGGTCAATCTTTGTCCGGTGGTTCTACTGACGTGCTGCAGCTTCATTCATAGTGTAATATGCTTGGCTCGTGTGCGTGGTAGCCTGTTCCCCTGAATGGATACGTCAGAAAACCGCAAAAGGGCCGATTCTCGGTGGGGCCGAATTCGCTAACAAACAGGAGGTTCTCCGTGGAGAGGGTTGACTGACAATTTGCATGTCAGGTGAAATACAAACGCCATGAACCAAACGGTCCCATGAGACATAAACGCGACTCATACGCAAATGCAATGGCAAGTTTCCAAGTTCGTTACAATAGTCGTTTGCTCTCTTTCACAACGCTTCCCAGCTTTTCAGTTGAAGCTTGATTAGCTCTATGCATGACGAATTTGACCTCTATAATAGACTGTAGATCATCACCTCGACTTATCTTTTATCTTTCGTTCATTACGCATCGGGTGTACTAGTTTACACGAAGGTCATGGCATTGTTGTTTCAACCATGCTAAAACAAATGTCTCCCAAAGCGGCTTGTGAAGGATTTCGATCGATAAGACCTAACTGAGTGTAACGTGCAAAACACACGTAAGTCACCGTTGCACGTAATGAGACACAACACTTTTGGCTGCTTATATGGATGAAGCTTTGGTTTGCAATTTTCGTTTGCCTGTGGTGTGAGTTGGTCATTGTCTCACCCCGAGCGAAGTAAACAACCCAGGTAAAAAGTGGCATTCCAAACGATGTCTAAGGTATGTATACCTTCAGGGTGACTCAGAAGCATGTTTTGTGTTACTTAATTAATCATTCATATGAGCTCATTCCGGGTTCAACTCGCTAACCTGATGCTTGTCGAATGAGGTCAAAATGTTACAGATTCTTACGGAATTCGAACATTATGCCTGTACATGAAAAATGGAGGTTCGTGTTAGGTAATTTTGAGATTGTTATAAAACATTTACACACGGTTTAGTGAAAATATCTTTAAAAGGTTATTTCACAGAATACGGGCAAGTTTTATTAGTTGAGACTCAAACGTTAGGATATAACTACATATGTCTACCATGTATATATATAGCCAAATTGTAGAGTTCATTTCACTCAATATATCTTCTCTTTCTAGAGGTTATTATATGTATACTGAGTACTAAAGATGGGAATTTTTAAAACTGTTTACCGGCCACCAGTCATACAACTGCGAGAAGTAGAAGTCTGAGTGCTACGGTGGGTATTATGTAAAACTCGTTTTGTTCGCAAACGTTTTACCAAAATTCACATATTCAAAAATGTACTCTTAGGTCACTTTCTCAGAGTGTCTGAGGAAAACACGACGGATGAACACAAGACCGAGCCGAAGAATTGTAAAAAGTTATTTCAGAAATACGATGAATATTGGAGAAGATGGGGTCGGGGGACTATGAAACAGGCTGAGCTGACGTATATAGAATACCGGTGGTCGTCTTCCGGGTTGAAGGTGTAACTGCATGTGTCCAGTGGAACGCAGATCAGTTTACATAATTATTTGGGTCAATACTTGACAGTGAGAATTAATGGTTGTTGTCCGTCCTCGAGAAATTGTGGGGTTGAAAAGACGGTCCGAGAATTCGAATGAATTCAATCTTAGACTGGTATAAAAAATGCATTCAATGAGTGACACGAGGTTCCAAGATTTATCGGCACCAGCCGCATTACGTATGGACTGGCGTTAACCAACTTCATCAGCAAAACTGAAATTCACAGTAGCAAAATGGTCAGAAAAATCACCATGGTGAATTAACCAGAATGCAGGAAAAAGAACACAGCTGTAGAGTTTTTCACTAGGGTGTTGGAAGTGATTCTGACTGTAACGTGGTACATGGAGTTTCTCCAGGTCAAGTGTAGATGAACAACTAACTCGTGAACTGAAACTAACCAAGTTTTTGAGCAACTGTGACCAAGAAATCTTATGAAAAGCGAAAACACTAGTTGGAAACTACACATCTAACCAAATTCACTTTGTCACTTAAAGATTTACCAGAATCCTAAACAATGGCATTCACTACATTCGAAACTAAATCCGTTTATGTGGCATACAAGTTCAAAGAGGACGTATTTCATGATTGTTATATGACTACTATCGGGGCAGATTTATTATTGAATTTAGGTGCAGAAAATTAGGCACAGAACTACGGGAGTTTGATATTTGTCAGCAATAAAGTGACCGATTCATAATGGTCGCAATCCAACCAGTCCAGCGAGTAAACTCTAGTCTCACAATTACCGGAATGTTCTCGTCTCGATTTGCCACTGTGTGGTACAACTGTGGTACGACATATAATTCGAAGATTATCTTCCTGTTTAAACATGTTTGATACCGTAGTTGTTTCAGGAACCAAATATCAATGGGAAGTTTGAGTGCCTATTGTTAAATAAATGAAGCTGTTAATTAGTTCATCAAGTTACGCAAGAAAACCAGGAGGGTTCTATAGGTAACACTGATACCTTTCCACAATGTTTAAATTTTTCTCTTCAAGGTATCGGAAGGCAAATAAAGCACCCAGATGTCTAGTCTTCCCATTCATCAAATTTAAAAGTCTTCTAAAAAATGAAATCAATAAACCAAAGTAGTTTTGAAATTCAATGTCACAAAAGGTAGATACACTCTGAAACTATAGTTTCTATAGATGAAATACAGTGACACAGACTAATGACAGTTAGGATGAGCTCATAAAATGATCGTGTAGTTTGCACACAACCAGTTCACGGCTGCAATAAAACCAAAAGACTTGCTTTTGCAACGGATTTGTATCGCAGTACTATAGTTAAGGTGATGTATTGGCAGGAACTAGTAAGAACTAGGATATATTTTGTCATAGGACGCAGATGATGAAAACCAACAAGCACAATGATGTGGAAACAGAACAAAAACAAAAAAAGAAGAAAGCCATGACAGGAAAATGCATTCTTAGACAAAGGAACATACGTACAGTTTCATGTCTCACTCGAAATCGTCGTAGCTTGCGTATTTGAAAAGTGACGCAATCTACGAACACAAGCTAGCACATGAGAGGACCACCGTAGATTGTTATCTATGGTGAATCCTAGATATTTACCGGAATGTGTTCTGATGACGGGTACTGAGTATTCCAAGAGATAACTAGATCGGGAAAGACTAAAAATGCAATTAAAGCATTCAGATGTATTCAACGGGAGATCGGATTGACTCGAGAATGATTGCACTTGCAAGATACTGTCGGATAATAATTTTGTGTCCGGGTTTGAATAGCCTAGTCAATTCAAGTTAATTCACGTGTGTATGGCTTCAAGCGAATCATTGTGCACGCTGTGTACATGTTTTGAAAGTGTTCAAAAATGTTTTCTATGGGAAAGTCAAAATTACAAAATACGGCAAGTACACACTTTCGCTATGCCTTCAAAGGATCTAGATATCAGGATTAAATTGTCATCTGTTGAACCACAAGTGAATGACACGCATTCCCACCAACAGCGGAAACCACATATACGATGGCAAGGCTGAATGACGGTTTCGGGGAACATCCATATTTTGTTATCTGAAAGCGTCAGAACAAAGTCTACACATTTAAATAGACATTAATAATCATTAAAACATGAAAAAATGTGATCAGGAATAACACTGAAATATTTTTTCTTGGTGGTTTTGAGAACCAGCACGGGTGGCAGATCAGTGTAGAAAGTAAGGCAAATGGTACTGCATGTATGATTAAAGGATTATCAATACCACGGAACAGAAGCAACTTGAGCAGTGGAGATGGGGACCTAACAGCAAGAAGCGTCCAAAAAGTTTGGAAGGGGGAAGCACTAATGTTAGGACAACTAGTTATTTAAATAAATTGAGCCAACCAAGATCAATGAATTTGCGGTGTTTTGTAATTCGCTATCGTACAAGGGGATAGGGGATAGGATGGTATAGAAAAACTCGTTGGGCAATAGTATGACTTCTTAATCCAACATCCGGCGATTGGATTACTGATTCTCTTAATTGAGTATTATATCGTTGTACGCATGGAATTCACTATTCACTTCACTCACGGTTATCATAAGCGTATGGTGAGGCTTAGGCTCCTTCACCTCGAAGAAGGTGGTGATCCTGGAATACATCTCACTATGGTCACTACCAAGTGACCAGACAATCAGTGACAGTGTTGACAATGAGTCTGGTTTTACAGATATCAACAAAATGGGCGATTGGACACGATGGATTCTGTTTAGTTCAGGGCAATTCATTGAAAAACGTCATGCCCAAAAGTCTAATATTAACAGATACCGAATTAGTTTGAATAAAAACGCTTGTTCCCCACATCTCCTCGCAAAATCTGATAATCTCATCCGCGAGTCCATGTAAAGCTCTTTCTTAACATATGTTTCACACCACCCGCTGCCAAGCAAGCGTACAACTAGATAACATCCTGTTACACTTCTTCCAATGCTGTTGAAAGTCAAGGAGGCTATTGTGGCAGATCTATTGATGGAGTATCTGGAGAAGCATGAACTTTTGTATCCAACTCAGCACGGATTTTGACAAAAGCGTTCGTGTACCACAAAGCTACTTCTTGCACGAGATGAGTGAACAAAATCCGTCGATGCAGACCGGCCATTGGAAATAGTTTATTTGGACTTCTCCAAAGCATTTGATCTAGTAAACCACAGAATTCTACTGCAAAAAGTCTACAACTACCGAGTAAGAGGTTTGGTAATCGACTGGATGAAGGAGTTTCTCCAACAAAGAAGCATGTCAGTTCGTTTTGGTGATTCATTATCAGAGCCTATCACCGATCCCGAGGGGTTCCACAAGGATCCGTACTGGGTCATTTAAAAACAACCTGCCACATGTCCTTGGGTCTAATACACCATTATTTGCGGCCGGCGTTAAGATCTGGAGAACTGTAACACATCCAGAGGATTATATAGCACGCCAACAAACGATCGATGCAGTCCACCGATGGTCAATCGCCAATGACATCGAGTTCAACGTTTCCAAAGGCAAAGTTTTTTCCATGCGGCACAACATTCGTTGCTCCTATGTTCTGGGGAACCATATACTACCGCATGCCACTGATGAAAGGGATTTTGTAGTTATGGTACAGGAGGACGTAGGATGTTCCACACACTGTGCCAGAGCATCATCCATCCATGTCTCTAAAACAAGTCAGACTACTTAAAAATGCTTTCTGGCAGTTCGAGAGAGTACTATTCCCACGCTTGCTATCAGCGTTCGTTTGGCGACACACGGAGTACGCCGCTGAAATATGGAATCCATGGTTGAACGGCGACAAGAAGGCTCTAGAACGTCTACAAAGGCTGGTAACGAAATTGGTAAAAGTTCTCTATAACAAGACATACTCCGAAAGACTGCAAACATTAGGACTTGACTCATCTTAATACCACCGACTTCGGGGGGCCTAATCTTGACATACCACATAACTCAACCACCCTTGCCGTTCCATGCTGACTTTATCTCAAACTGATCACTTCACGGGACATTCACTAAAATTGAACATCCGCCTTGATTGTCGGAATCACTCGTTTGCAGTCAGAGTGTGCGGCGCATAGATTTATCTTCCCTCCCATATAATGTGTGTTTGTATAATTGAACCATGTAAATCGCAACTTGATAAAGTATGGTAACACTTACCATTTCGACATCCGTGAGTGATCGTGCATATTATTAATATTTGTATTATTGCTATCATTATTTGTTTGTACAAGTATTCAAAAGATCCCGTAAAAGCCCTATGGAGCATGATAAGAGTCAGCTTTGTTAAATCGCCCATAATAAAACTTTGATTTTGACTTTGAAAGAAAAATCAATACCGCTGCACTGCAAACCTCAGAGTTCAGGGCGGGTGACCATGGGCTAGCTTATCAAGTTCCAATTAACGGACATCTGTTAATGATCGTATTACGGCAACCGAGGTTATGTTGACGGAATGCAGTTCATCAATAAGCTCCCGATTAATGGATGTTTCACGCCAT
This sequence comes from Echinostoma caproni, assembly GCA_900618425.1. Lineage (NCBI taxonomy): Eukaryota > Metazoa > Platyhelminthes > Trematoda > Plagiorchiida > Echinostomatidae > Echinostoma > Echinostoma caproni. The sequence goes on along the minus strand of UZAN01039751.1, from coordinate 65,090 downwards.
GGCAACCAAGTAGCTACCGTTCTACTCGAAGAACCTTAGCTCATCTGAAAGAGGGTTGTACTACTACTGTACGACTGAATGGAATATGAATGAAATTAGTGTTCTTATTACATTGCCCGGATGTAGTTTGCAATGTTCCTAATTCATCTGATAAGAACTAGGAATAATCTACTTAGAGAAAAAAAGTTAAATAGGACCGGATAAGTAACATATAAAAGCCAAATGCACCAAGGATGACGGAGTGGGACATTTCTATAGCAATGACGGGATGCTGTTAACAGTTTTTAGTCGATGATAAAAGAAAGAACGATACATTTGGATGTTTCAGGTCACGCAAATTCCTAAGCACCAAGTTCAATGGTCTAAACCTGATTGCAAACGCCTCAATAATTGGAACGAGCACATTAACCGAATGGTTTTAAACATGTCTATCCGTTGATGGAATTGTGTATATCCGTCGGTGAAGAACACTCACTGTACAGTGGTTCCCTCTTAGTCTATAGTCGTAGGCATCTTGCTGGGGATTGGTCAAGTCAAAACAAAGATTCTTATCAACAACTGGGCTAAACACGGGGGAGTTGCTTCATTAAGTTACCTGATTGAGCCAATCATTTACGACCTAGTAATAGGAATATCTGTCGGACCGTTTGCCAATATAGCAGGAAACCTATATACACCGATGGTGTTTATGCTAACCCGGAGTTCCTTGGATGAAACCCCCTCATCAAAGCTAAAATTCAACACTCGCGTTTGAACTCGAGGCATCTACTTTATTGTATTTTTTCGTATTTTATTTGGATAACTTGTGTAAGCTTATATGCTGAAATTTCGGCTAAAAATGTACACTGGTCGTTACAATAAATCAATTGTACAATTTCATATAACATACAAAATGAAGAATGTCGCTGAAGTTTGTAACATGTACAAAAGTTCTGACACAATTCACATTTATAACCTGTTCCTGTATGGTGCATAGGAATTATTATAAATTTTATTATGAGGGGGTATATGCCGAAAAGGGGAGCATTTGGACGGATGGGAACGACAATATGATAGATCGGAAAGCTATTTTCCTATACAATTATGTGTTTGGATCATCGGTGATTACTGTCGTCGGTGACACCTAGATACTCGAAGAAAGACATACTGGAAACAGCTTTACGGTTAAGGGTAGCAAAGTCCGTTCGAAATGAGGAGCGGGAAAAACTAAAGATACCCTTTACGCACTTGAATGCGTTAAGACTGATACCAGATTGGTTGGAAAACTGTTGACTGTGGGATAGATTTTCAGTGAAAAAATCGAATTTCGAAGGAAGTGAAATTGTCTGACACAAAACACG
>UZAN01039751.1:23240-46092 GCA_900618425.1 Echinostoma caproni | reverse complement strand
CAATGGAATTTCATTGGCTTAGCCCGAATTGAGGAATTGCTGTGTGTATTGTTATTGTCTGATGATTCCATTTTGAACCAGGCGGATTTTGACTGTCTTGTATCTCGGTCAGGAGAGATTCCGGCATAACAATAACCAGTACTATTCCGTGCTTTAACTACCATTACGATTTGTCGTTCGTGATTCCTGTCTATTCCGACCATTACCACTTGATATTGTGCAATCGAACTGATAACTATTGAGCAAATGAATCTGTATTCCAGTCTAGCCGAGATCGAGGGATGAATGAAGCAGTTCGAACTGTGGTTCAGTATTCATAAGAATAGCGTTTACAGTCAGTCAGCGTTATTTCTCACTATGGGCAGTCAAGAAATGTGCTCCATTATGAAGAATCTGACAATTTCTTCTCACTATTTGCTATCCACTGAGTTCCAGGCACACAAACCGGCCAAAGTCAATTATTAGTTAGGTACTGTGAACATATCGTATCGTGATTTACTTTTCTAAATGAACAAGCAAACGTCACGGTGTAATCATGGGGATCTTCTACCAGAGCAATTATTTGACCGTTTAGGGGCTGGCATGAATAATTTTACGCTCAAGTGAAAATCATTGGAAATGAATGGTCGGACGTTCATAGAAATACGCAAGATCTGAGAACAGCACGCTAATCTGATGCATACCCTTTCCAATGAATCGTTTAGTCTCACTGATCGACGTGGTCAGAAGCCCGTCGAACCACCAGTGCTCAAATATTAACCCAAGCTATAGCACGATAATTCTCCGCCACGGAACCCATCAACCAACGCCTGCTCCCTATGTGTCGCTTCTGCAGTGCTAGAAGAAATTCGTGAGCTCAAAATTGTCACAACGTAAAATGTACTTCTATATCAAGTGTCTTGCATATTTGTCGAAGTTATGAATGATCTGTTACATATGAACCGTTTTCTTTGTAAGTAATTCAATTTGTCGTCACTTTTATCGTTACCCATGATAAAGTATCCTTCTCGTCCCGGCACTGCCTTGTGGAATTGTAACAGTGGACAAGTACGAGGAATGTGCAGTCGACCCCTCGACAACTTGACAGAGCCGTCCACTCAACAAGACAGCAAATGTCCTGCGGTAACCCTACGAACCCAGAGCGAATGTGCTCGGTTCACATATAAAGATGTCGTGCTATAATCCGGCGTGCAGAACAAATTTATTGTTGACACAGGAATTGCTGAGTGTACCACTTCTATTGAAGTACTATGATCAATGTATCCGGAAACCAAAACTCGTCCAACACGGGTCGCAAACTCCCATTGGTGGAGAAATTGTTTTTAATGCTGCTATCACCAAGAAACCACTTTATTCATATTAGCTGTTTGTTCACTAAAAACAGTGACTTTCTCGCCGATCACGTGGGCATTCTGCGTTACCGCATGCCCAGCGCACCGACTATTCCGCAATAGTTCCAGTAATTTTGGAAGCATATGCATCAAACCTTCAAGACCAATATTTCATGATTATTGATGGTTACGCACAACTTCATTTCACCCTTGCTCGAACGGTAAAGTCAGAGGAATTGATGAAGATGATGGAAAATACCCTTGCATGGGCAAGCCGAAAGACTGTTGGAGTTGAAGCACTGTTGCGAAATGTTTTATTGCAGTACGGGAAGATGGCTAATGCTAACGTCAAAGAATTTGTGGTTAAACTGTCCGAATCACAAGGGTCGCGATTCGCAATGCGATGCATTAACTCGGTGACAGATGCGGCAGATCATCGAAACCGAGTCAACCAAATCCATTCCAAGGAGCCTGCCAATCCGAGTGAGGTTTCCACCAAATTCGACGTTGTAACTTACTGGCATCCCAAGTCCAGCATTTCAAAGGTCCTGAAACGCTGAGCGAAAGGAGTGATTTGTTGACATTTTTAAAATAAAGCCGGATAGTAAGTAAAATCCACACAGCTCTTTTAAGGGTGATGCGTTTTGGTGAGTCCACCTGGGGAGATAACACCAGTCAAAGGGCTACACGTTCTAGCTGCTGTACAACGAAAAACAGGACAACATTTTCCCTTAATGAAAGGCCATTCAGTTCCAACAGAAGTTGTATTACTTGGAGACGAATAACAGCAATTGTTTGACAACCGTTGGACCACTGGCATTCCTCTTTACATAGCATTCAATACCACTGTTTTTTTTTCTTGATAAAAAACCGTTACTTTTGTGATCTTAACCCTTCAATCGATGACGAGCGATCCCGGTATACGCTTGCCAGTACGATTCTGTGCTACATCTGTGATTGCAAATGGTGATTCGAGATTCGTTTCTATTTATATTGCTTCACATTTTCCAATATGATATTAAGATAATGACAAAATATTCAAACTTAATCTACAGACATTTCATGGTATGCCATTCCAAAAGGGCAATCATATTGATGAAAACAACCTTCAAATGAGGAATGAACCCGCTTGAAGAAGCATATCAGGATGTGCAATAAATATTTCCCGGGAATCCAACGGCAACCCGAAATGGTTTTCATGGACAAATAATCCCTCAGTCTCAACGCAAAACATTAGCCACGACAATACGAAGCGGTAAAGAGAAAAGTATTGGAATAAACTGAGATCAACTAAATGTTGAAAAAAGTGCTTCCATAGAAAAATCTCGGCAATTGGCCGAAGGACACCGACATATATAATAATAATAATCAATAAATGTTTAAATATATATACATATATAATTTTTAAACATTTATTTGCCTCAGAATATTTCGATACCCTTGAATCTGATTCGCTAACGGCTACCTGGCTACAGCTTTTTGCTCAAAGGGACAATGAGTCATGTCTATAGGTAACTGTTGGTCAAGGCAAGGGGAATGTGGTGATTACCGTCTTGTGGATATGGTGGACATCCACTGTCTGTGATCCCCAACACGCTCGATAGATGAGTTGTGCGTGTTTAAGGTGAATATGGGGATGGTCTCTGAAGATAGGTATATGCAAAGTGCTTCGAGGCAAAGATGAAATAGATGGGAACAAAACGAGGGAATTGAACAGATGTGTTTACATTCACGTATGTACAAACCAGGTATTTAAATGCAGCGGCACAGACTGTCTGTGAGGCCCTGGGTTGGATCACCAGTTTGCGACGAGGAACTCGCACTACTGATCAGACCCAAACAAATCAAAACAGCTGTCCAGTGTTTTCTAGCTTTTCAGCCCACGTTTCATTTGCTATTCCATTGTTGTTGCTCTTCGTCATGCCCACTCGTGTATGTGATTCTTATGAGGTCAGTTGGACAGGCATATATACCCAAATCAATTTGCTCATCACATTGAAAATATCCCTGTGTGGCGTAAACCAACCTCGATCTTTTCTTATGAAGCCAATTGAAAAATACTGGATTAGTGCTAGAGTAAATTACTGATTTGAACTTATGATCCTTCAAACTTCTTATTCATGCGTAATCCTCAGTTCATCCGATCAACTGGGGTGGCACTGGTTTCGAGGTTTATTTTCATTAGAGCTCATCAGTAATATATGCACCATTCCGACAACACTTCGAACTTCACACCCATGACTTGGAGGGCGAGTGTAATACCTGATAGAATCCTGCCATACTTATCCATTCTAGCTCGGTCAAATACCGTCTTCAATGATAAACAACTTGTTTATTTGGCCCGGGAGCAAAGAAGTGAGGCACGATCGGACAAATATGTTAACTCTCTTCAAATGCCTCTCATCGAATTAAGAAATCATGCTAACAACTTCGGGTAATTTTGCTACGGCTACAAAAAACAGACCTTTTTGTGTAAATGATGCAAAGTAAACGCTTCATGGTCCAAGAAGGTGAATTGAGATTTGGATAGTCAAAGGTCAATTATCTCTTCATCGACTGTCACATAAAAGTCACACTTCACACGGAAACGTGATTTCCATCAAAATTAAGTCATTTCACTCATTTGTACGAATTGAAGCTCTCCGTTAGCTTATACCTTGACACAGGCGTCGAATTTCGGAAACTAGGTACGGTGTACCGGCAACGTGTAACGGTGTAACGGTGTAATGGCAACATGATCCTCAGCAAATTTCAGTGAAATGGTCAGGATGAAGAATGCTGGTTTTTGATGAGTATGTGTTCTTGTTGCCAATCATATCGATGATCGATAACTATTTACTAACAGATGTTGATGCAGCTGATAATTGGATTAAACCTATTCACAAGTTTAACAAAAAGGAATGCTACGTAGCCGAAACCATCGGAGAGTGCACTGACCGGGATGAGAGATATGGCACCAATCACATCGATGACTGGACTAATTGAAAGTGTGATGCAAAGAGATCGGTGGAGCTGATGATCTAAAGAGGGAATTATTAAGTTCTATCGCAGAATGCGCTCTCTGATTGACACGTGATAAGCAGATTTATTTGACGGCTCGCACCTTATTCGCAAATCCGTTTACGTACATTGAAAGGATCTGACTTTAAAAGGTTAACAATTACTGACTTGACGTAAATCGCCGAGGCGGATGATAGACTGGCGCAGGTCATAGATCAACCACAGTAAAAAATTCAAGGTGCTTGCATTATAGACCTATGTACAAGGAATTCGATCCGGGGCTAGCTACACGATACACAAATAATGCATTATATGTTGCTAAAGTACGAGAACCCTACCAAGGACACTGTGAAGTTACGACAATGTGCGCGCACCCACACACGCACACCACAGGTGTGAGTGCGAGAGTGTGAGAGCGAATCAGACGCAATGTATTAACAACAAACCCAACAATCAGTGAATGCTGATTGGTCGGGACTGGTATGATTGGACAGATCATCAAACAGCCATCCATCTATCCATTCATTCAACAGTGGTTCAATCGTCTACTTAAACGTGATTAGTGCGCGCGCGAGTTCGAACGCAATCACAACCTTGGACTGTGTGTGGTGAGTTGGTGTAGTAAATTAACCTGTTGACTTATTCAAATTTTTGCTCATTTCAAAACTTAATTGTTTAAACAATCCCACAGAGCACGGGATGAGAACAAAAAGCGGCAAACAAGTCCATTTTTGGCGCTTCATGATGAATAATCCCACACAACACGCAACACATAAATGATCACATGTCGGGATTTAAAAATAAAACAAGATTGCAATTAAAATGTTCAACAGTTTCCATCATACTCAATTATCACTTTGAATGAGGGTTTTATCAAAATTAAATTGCCATTTGTTCGGATCTCTCGTGAACAGTCAGTCAGTCGCTTCTCGGTGATCCGGCCATGGGAGATTGAGGGCTTTGCAAATGTCTGTTTTGAGCACACAGGGTAAGTTTGGGAATAGCAATACTGCCTGAATCCACGGGAGCTAGAATATTAATGTGCACTCGTCTATAGACAGTCCGGTTCTAGATCTGTTCAGCCGGTCGGAACGCTTCGGTCACGGTTACGGTGCCATGAGTGCCAACCAGGTGCGACGCAACCGCACTTGTTATTGACTCAACTACTCCACTTCCTAATCATTCAGGGTGATGCTCACGGATGCGCACGAACAGATGCTTAATCGTGCGGCCCCGTGCGGTTTCGAATTGCCCACAGAGCCGATGGATCAGGCATCCACTTCCCCAACACACACACACACACATGTACTTATTCCAAAGGCATTTGTGCAAGCAGTAAAGCTCCTGTTGCCCGATGGGCGACACGTGACCTGATACGAAGCAGGCGAATAAATGATAATTGATCAGAAACCAATGTGAGTTGCTCACATTGAAAAATGGGGATCAATTATGATATTGAACATTATAACTGCTTGGATAGTTTATTCTTTCAAAATCCCTACTTGTAATTATTTCTATGTACTCACGTCCATTTGGGTGGTTTCGCCAGAAAACACCTACTCCACGAGAAGGCTTCCTCAGCAGAGGCTATTTCAGACGCCTGGTCGTGTAGGACCATTGTTCCAGGTGAAGGGGAAAGGTGGCCAGCCATAACCCGAGACACCCAGCCCCCGATCATATTCAAGCTTCTAGAAAAATCTATTTTATCTCAATTGGTTTTATCAACCAAGTCATCTTTCGGAGATATACGAAACAGCCCTGGAGTTTGAATCCTTCATCCGTTTATCTACCGCACGGTCAATCCAATTCACTTAGTTTGTGAATTGTATCATAAACTCAGAAGTCATGTAGTGTTCCCGAACGGTTTGCCACCATCAAATATTACTGATTGCGCATGCCCAGCCGTCGTCTACCGCACCATACCTTATTTGCAGTTACGGTTCTAGGCTGAAAGAAACCTTGTGGAGGTTAACAGATGAACTAAAAACGAATCATGAAGAAGTGCACAAATTGATTGGGTAGAATGGATGTCTCCCGTAATCCAGTTTGGGATCCAAAAGACTTTGCAACGGGTTGATTGGAGACACTGAAGGATATGGCGACTAACCGACAGGAGTGACGTTCTTTTTACCATTGCTTATCAAGTCAGAATGCTTGAAAAGACATGTATCCATAGTTACATTTTGTACTCTGTGTGTTGACCATAGAGTGCGCTTTCATATCCGTCAAGCATTTAAGCCCAATACCTCAACATTTTGTGCTTTATCATGCGATTTTTGTACAATATGAGCGTGGCAGCCAACATTGTTGGTCACCTCGCCGCATCGCGCTGCACAATCATGACGATGATGATGATGATGATGATGATGATGATGATCCAGGTCCCGTCTAGGTTCTTTGATGTACCACGAAGTAGTCTATTCAGTACCACAACCGTGTTTCGTGTTTGCGGTCAAGAAGGAAACATCCAAGTTGTTTCTGCAACAGTCTATTTTGCGTGATATCATGTTCCCCCTTTTGTATATAACCTGAAGAATATCCGTTTAAGTGTATTGCATCTTTCCATCACGTTACGATTTACCGTGTTAGCTCACACATGATTTCCAATCCCCGCTTTCCAACAAGATTACATTTTACTACTTTATTATGACCAGAGAATATAACGATGTGGTGTGGATGTCAGTTACTTATGAATAAAAAATAATGTATTTGTTAATATTAGTGTTCTGTTATGTTCTGTGATTAATAAATGTGAGTTCATATAGTTAAGCGAGATGAACGAGATAAATTCGGCTGCAGTCCTGCTCTCGGTCAGGTTTCCAAACCAATGCTTTGGATGAACCGGGTTACAATGTGTTCAAAATAGGATATGGTTATCCTGCCCACGCACTAATGAGGGCTTGGAATGCGAATTCCTAATACATGGGCTATGGTAAACCACAGCTGAGTTCAATCGATTACTTCGTTGGACACTGAAAATTAGATTGACGAATAGCGGGAGTGGACAGCGCTGGTTCTGCCAAACAAGTTCATTTTCAGTATTTCTTAGCCAGCCATTGCATCACAGTATATACCACTATGTTTATATAGGTATCAATACCCGACTGTAAAATCTAGACAATTGTTTGAGGCTAATCTCATCTTCAGATCGGATATGGGATTCTCAATGATCCCATAATTGTTAGGTCATCCGATCGTTAGGACTAGTCGGTATATGAGGTGGGTGGGTGGGTGGGTGGGTGGATGGATGGGTCATCGGAGCTGAAGTGGTTGTTGCTTGATCTTTCACGCGTTTCTGCGTGCACCCCATTGTGCGCGTGTGTGCAAGGATGGATGCGCCAGAGTGGGTGTTTGATTGACTACTGACTTTTGGGTGCATGTGCGATTGCGCAAGACTGAACTGATCAAAGTCCACGCACATAACAAGACAGAACCAAAGTTAAATGTTGACTGTGTCGCTGCCGTCAGCCGATAGATGAACCAGATGCGACAGGGGTTTATTTTTATCAATTACGATAATCCATTGAGGGAAACCCCTTCTCCAAATGAGGCTTTGAGATTGTGCTTTTCTCGTGGGTACATGCATTCTGCGTGGATGTGATCAGAATATTAATGATGGTAAAAGTTGTGATGTGACAGTATACAACCTTTTTACCTCTCTCTCTCTCCCGGTCACGCCTCGGCCTCGAAATGGACTACAGTCCATGTTTTGAAGAAAACGATGTTAAGAGAGGGTATCCGGCACAGAATGATTTCTTCATGACACCCATTGGATCAATTTGTTGTCGTCTAAAACAGTGAACCCTGAAACCAATGCAGGTAATCGTCATTTTTGACCCAGACACAATACTGAGGCAATCTCATCATTGGTCAACTCGCTTCATTGTGTTTACAGGGATCCACTGTCTAAATGAAACCATACAACTGGATGCATACATAAATAAATAGTAAAAACAGGACCGAGTAAATAGTAAATAACTGTTTATGAATTTTCTAGATAGAACCAACTCATGGTGCGTAAGTCGAAGGGCCAAGGTTACGTGGGTATACAAACTGGTTTGTGATACAACAGGATGTTTCTACTTCCATAAGTGCATCAGGCTCATCAATACTCCATTTATATCCAGTCCTTGTATACTCTGAGACGACAAGTAAAGTAGCCATTCCGTGTCAGTGTTGTAGATTGTTGTACTCCCAACCCCCTTAATTCAAACAGAAGTGCGAGGTTTTTTCTATCGACGACCTCGGTCCTCGAGTACAGCAAGATAATCTAAACCACTAATAGGATAGTACAGCGATGCTTTCAGGTCCCAATAGAGAAAACAGGTACACTTTTCTGACAACCTCGATGATACGAGATCCGTTTGCCTTCATACGGGCTTCGATTAACATTGCACTTAGAGATTTCCTCTTAAGCTAGTTAGTTCTTAGTCTGTTAGCTCGAGGTTTACTCGGTTTTGATACGTCTGTGGATGAAATTCAACATACGCTAAGTTTCCTTACAGAGAGAAAACTATGAAACCATATTTGATTGGGTAATTTTGGACACTTTCTGTCACAAATCTCATTGGTTGTATAGTGCGTTTAAGTGATAGCTTTATATTACCGGCGACCTAATCATATACCGTTTCACAACTACAGCTGCTTATCTGTGGCCGATCTGCACCAGTGACCACTGATTAACGAATCGCCGGACCATGTCTACAACTACAATCATTCGACCACGAGAACCAACGACGGACAAATCGAGAGAATCATCCAAAGTCACGTAAGTTTTAACTGCTGGGATGCTGGTCGATTGATGACGGTCTTGGCCTTTTGCAAAAGATAGATATTTGGAGATTCTGGACCAACGTAGAACAATTTATAAGCACTTTTCCGCCATCACTTAAATGTTATATCAATCGCAATACATTCATAGAGGGAGGGTGTTGAAAGATTGATTGTTTCCGAAACCAACTCGGGAATAAACCGTAGACATTTGCTGGAGGGATTGATACGGAGCGTGTAGCATACAAAAGTATTTTTGTCATATTATCAATGGCAACGGTAGTGTTTGAAATTTGTTTGAAAGTGTAAAACTTCACCTGCAAGACAAGTCTGTTATGTGATCACGGTTGTTATTAGTTTCTACTTGTTGCGTTCTTTCAGTAAATTCGTGTTCTAAATAAGGCGCATCGTCAGTACCACCTAAGTTCTTGTTTACGCAATCAGTTTATTGTCCTATGTCTTGAATGAAATTTATCCTTCCGATCCTTTCTTTCTAAATAATCCACATGCTCTCTAATCTCAATTCGACTTCCTATCTTTGCCGATGAATTTATGCCATTAAGGAGAATTAAATTGATTTAGGTATCGTTCGTGTCTTCCACTTCAGCTCGTCCATGAGTGTTGTATTTCCCTTCGGGCTTTGAATATGACAACAATTATGACTATTATCTTACTTATTCTTCAGCTTTCGATACCGCTCCAATACAACTTCTCCAGAAGTTACATTACTCTATTGGAGTACTCAGAATGCTTTATTTCTCTAGAAAGATCTAGAGAATAAACGCAAACGAAACCGTTTAGTAATCCTTTCATGTGCTCTTTCCTCATAATTTATTTTGGATTTATCAGTGATTTGTTCTCTCTTCCCCTCTCCGGCCAAGAATGTCAGATATGCTGACGATGGAAATCTCTGGCAGGTCATCTTAAAACAGTCTGATACGAGAATTACCAAGTGTCTGTGAGGCAGGCAGTAGAAGGAGAGAAAGCAATTGGCGTTGGTCCTCCAATGTTTTAATAATACTGTGTGACTTTTAACATAACTTCATAAGATAATTTCTCCCAATACGGTATTGACGACCCCAATCATCGGCTTATTTTCTTTCTACTGTCCTGCCGTTTCCATATCAAACCAGGTCGAGTGTTTCCCGCTTAGCGATTCGTACAGTCAGATCTAGTAGTCCAACAACACCCGTTTTCAATCATCTTTGAACTGACCAGACGATGATATTCCTGCGCGCATTAATTAGGAATCTGCGGTGCCCAACTTCCTCGACTGACATGTCATCACTGTTGACATTGTCATAATTTTAATTCCATTCAAAATGATGAACATATTTCTGACTGAAATATAAGCACATGCTTGTACACAGAAACATTCCTAAAAATGAGCCTTGGTGATTTTGTTGGATATGCCGTTCGAGTGAAACAGAGTCTGTTTCTGGCTGACACATGGTACACCCATATATCAGAAATTTATGTAGTCTGAATGGTTACATATGTGAAAACTAAACACTGCTTTCCATTTACCACCTGGTGCTTTTCAAAGGTGCACGTAATTTCGGTCCAGTCACAATAACACAAAACTCACTCGAACAACCCAACACTCAGGTGTGTCCAAGATTTGTTTGCTTTTCATGAAAAATATGTATTAGACAAGGGGATGCAAATCAGTAGCTTCTTCTCCATTGGGACGTGAACCACAGAATTGTGTACCATATTGATTCCATATTCAAAAGAGGCATTTTGTGCACGTCGAACCTGCCATAAAGTTGATTCCAATAATCCCAATGTAAGCGAGGTGGAAGGTGTGCATTTCTGAGCTAAAGTGTATCTAACCATCTGAATTTCAGTGGCGCGGGAAACGACCTGGAACAGTTGACCAAAAGACTACAATCGATCAAGCTTCGATCACGCGTGAGTAAACCAAATGTTTGGTTTTTCTGCAAGTTCACTATTCGACTAAACATATTTTACAATCGTTTTGTATTAATTCATTTCTTTTAGCCTCAGTATAAAGTTGACTTAATCAAATCTGGTTGGCTGAATATAAGCTATTTGGTGCTGATACTGTACCGATGCATTTAGTATCTGCGTGGATGCTTTCCATACACTTTGGGGTACTAATCGTTAGAAATGTCATACTGGATGAAGCTCATGATAAAAATAGCCTCACCCAGCTACAGTTGGTTTGGACAGGCGTGCAGAGCAAAACAAGGGTAGATTGAAACGTATAGTGAACCCAGTTTCGTGCAATCAGTACGTTGCAAAATATATTGGCTGCAAACATGCTTCGGAAACAGTCAAATCATTGTGCAAAAAGAGCGGCATTCAGAGCACAAATGTGTCAGATTTGTGCAGGAAACACAGAGGGTCTCGCTGGACAAAATTAGATAAGCAAGAAGCCTTAGTGGGCAAGCTGGTTTTCCGCAATTCGTTTGTAGCAAACGGAAATTATTTGTCCTCGGTCTCAAACCAAGTAATCGTTGTCAGTCTGATATGTTCCCATTTTCGGTGTTTTGGCTGTCCAAGTTCACAATATGGCTGCATGAATTGAGAGAGAATCATCCGTAAATCATCTACGGAATAGAATTGCCTTAATTAGGTATCACAGAATAGTTCGCTCAACACTGAGCACATTTAGAACGCATTTTGGTCCACTTGTGAGAGGGAGTATGTGCTTCAGAGTTCCCGGAGAATTTACCCAAAGCATTTCTCATGCTTAAAGAACATTATCGAAGATAAAATGGATTTCGCTAAGTCAGATTTCAAATCCAATTACAAACCGAATGGCATGTTAAAAAGCGACATAAACATCCACGGTTTCATGATTCTACTTGGAGCATCTCATGAATTAAATTTGGCATCACAGAGGGCGGTAGAGATGAAAGCCAGACGTTCCAAACCTCACGTGATATACTGCACCAGGGGGTATACATGTATATACATGATAAGTGTTTCCCCAATGAGTACATAGATCTACTAGTTAGTCACTGAAATCACTCACTGAACTCGTGATAAAATACGCCGGTAGTCATGTTTGATTGCGATGTCTTCTATTTCAGGGTAATACCGTTTAATACATACGGTTTAAAAATTGTCTGAAGTAACGAGCATGATCGGCTGACTGAGTTGTCAGAAAAACGAAAGCGACAACTTTTCACTTGTGATCCGGATTGGGAAAAGCTTCGAAGCGCGTTAATTGGTCACGCGGTAATACTGGTATAAAACCACAAGACAGTGCTAAGACAAGGAGAGGTATCTAATTCATGAACGTCATGAAAAAAACATGATCGCAAAGAACGAAACATTTAATTTGCAACAATTGGTTGGCATTTTTATGATGCCACCTACACTGGTGATCGCCAGCTTGATAGTCTGTTTGGTGTTTTTGTGGTTTCAGAAATGTTTCCTTTAATCCACTGGTGGGTTCCGCGGGAATCCAAAAATCGCCTTTTTGATGAGTGAGAACTACTCATCAGTGTGTGGAGTATTTCGTAACACAACTAGGTCCCGTTGGCCTCAAGACAACTTCACTCTTAGTTGGTCAGAAAATATACATACTTATACAGTAAGTCAGATAACAGACACCCGGCAAATCGGCAGTGTTCTGTGCACGAACGTGCGACGGACAGGCTGATACCAAACAGGCAAATTACTCTAACATCTGTACAGTGCACGTGTTATCTCATTCCGAAATCGGGTCACTGATCCATCCAGTTCCCGTAGCCACTCGGCAGCCAACAGTCGAGCGAGTTTGCTGTTCGGGGGTTTTAGCCTTGCGCATCGATCGATGAATGACTTATCCACTGAACTAAGACAGGCATCGATAGGCCCTAGGCACACCCGTTCCACGCCAAGTATCTTGACTGAAGTCTGCTGATGCCTAACTGTTAAGATCGTGTATTTGTGCCAGTGACTTGGATGGCTCCAGGTAGCTGCGAGATAAATTCGCTTCCCCAAGGGACACGATGAAGTGCATACTATTTGGAAGAAAGGAAGGAAGCGGTAGTTGAACTCGGTGTTGAATAAATCGCTACCACTAAGATCCCTTGTGTAAAGCAGGATGGCAGCTGTTTTCAGATGTCGCGCATCCTGATTGACAAGAAAAAAGTGACAATCTTACACGCCTTTGTATCAATTCGCTTCACCGTCTCATTCCTTTCCCGTATTCCGAGGCACTGGGGAGTTTGGGAATACCTGTTGTTATTGTTGTGGTAGCTTGCCTAATTCAAAAGGTATATTATTATGCAATGTATTTCCTAACCAATAAAACGCTATTCCTGAATATTTTTTTCAGGGATGGGCCTGGAATAGTACCTATCAGAATGAACCTTTATTTATCCCAGAAAGTCAATACAAGTAAGTTATTCTGCAAGGTTTTTATTCCATATTAATGATGGTCCTGTCGGTCATCCCTTTTATTGTTTATAATAAAAGGAATTGATTAGGACGTGCTTTTGCAAGTCCAGTCAAATTAAGTTACGCTCTGTGCACCCAAAATGATGGATTTTCGATACTTTGCCATATATGTACGCAATCACTGTCTATCTGTCTCTCTCTCTGTCTTTCAGCTATTCCCAATTCTTATGCATAGTTCTCTGTTTTTTGAATAGAATGATGACCTTTCGGTCAATATGACACAAATTTATTCATTCAGAATATAAGGGGTCCACTGCTTTTAGAAGTCTGTAAGTAATCTAGATCCCCGTTTGCTTACATGTTCACAGATCCTTAATAGAATGAACAACTGGTTGAGAACCCATTGACAAAAACATAAGAACAAGGATAAAACCAAAGGAAGAAAAAGCTTCTATAGATACGTAGACAGATCGATAGACAGATAGATAGATAGATAGATAGATAGATAGATAGATAGATAAATAGATGGGCCAATGTTTCTTTTTGAGTCATACGTAGTACTATTTCGTTCAAGTAAATCTTTTGTATAGATGTAGTCAAATAATGGGACTGTTGTCACCTTATTGAACATAGTTTCTAAGTCTCATTTCCTAAAGCTAATAATTCCACATTTCTGATGAATATTTCTATCCAAAGCACATATTTCATCAACTTAGGTAAATATTCGAGTTTGAAATTCAGCAGATTATATTTGGTTTCCGTTGCAACAGACCGCCGGTTGGATATATTTGTGAGCAGATTCTTCATGACATAAGTGATTTTCTCGAAATAAGTGACACTCACCTGGTTTTTTTCTATCCCACATACACACACGTGCTTATTTTGTTGCCAAGTGTCTTCAATACGTATCTATAACAATTGAAAAGTATCCAATCGGGAACGCGACCTAATTTTTGAGAAAAACCTTTCGGAGAAACTGCTTTAACTTATTCATAGATAATTTGCCTTATTTGTTTCATTCGTTTCATTTCGATCTTTCCTGCATAGTTTTCTCACTGTGCTGAAGGCATAGATGCTTGCACAAATTACTATACCATAAACAGATAATAAGATTGACAATCGCGCCGTTTCAGCATACAATACAAAAGTCATGCCTATAATTTTCCACACACACACACCTGAATTTCTTCTCCGGCACAATTCTTATTCGAAGCGGATCAACTGTGCAGCAGAATGAACTGGTCACACCGGAACCTTTCGCACAAAAATGGACACAATCGCCTTTTGACTTATATCCACTGCGACCGGAAAACCAACAGTGAGTCAATCATTCCTGCAGACTCCTCTCGGGCACCGTGAAGCTTTGTATCACATCGGGCAAATTTGAGAATGTGCTCCATTTATTGTCGTCTAGAGGCCCACAGCGATTGCCTAATGTTATCCTATTCTTCTGTTCCTTCTTTGGATATCATTTACTTGTCTTTTTGTCTCATGTTTGGTAAAACTGTATCTATCTTGTTAAATTATACACAGGTTTAGTATGATTTGTATTTACAGATGAATTAGACCCCACAATTGATTATGCAAACAATCAGTAGTTAGTAGTCGTATTATTGCCAATGCACCTGAAGCGAGTATCGCTGGCTCTTGGGTGTACTGAAAATAACCGGGAAGCGCTTCCAACCTGTACCGTGGGGTTCTCTAACAAAGACAAGTGCTTGGAAGTACCCAAACATCCTCTAATCATACTTTAAACTACGAGATGATCAATAGTCCGGTTCATAAACAACTGAATGAAGAATGATGATCAGTTCAGTCGGTCAAACGATGACAGAGTTCATCAGCAGTGTACATTCACCGTCCCGCTTAGGCTCTGAATCCCGGATCGATCCTATGCACGGATGTGTGCTACCAATGTGCCAACCACTTTACACCACAGTTCATCGATATTGCCAAAACATGCTTATATTGGTATCCCCTTCAGACACATTCAGGTGAGGTGACGGCCAAGTACTATAGGTCACCTAACTATCACCCTCAAGGATGTGTGTTCAAATCCCACCACCGCCACCGCCACCTGACGTACCCCCATTTTCTGAGTGTTGTATGGCATCTCTTTCATTGGTCACTTTCCTCCTTCCTGAAAATTGCACGATCATATGTTTAATGATGGGAAGTAAGTAAAAGATACCTAGAAGAAAGAGTTCGTTTTTTGGCCAAAAACAACGAAAAGAAGCATGGTTGATTATTTGATAACTGCAGTCGACAGCTAAAATAACGACACCCAGTACAAGTAAGTTTCTATTGCATGTACCCATGTATCGCTCCCAGAGGAATCCTTTACTCAACACCCAATTGTCAGGTATTTCGGCTAACTTTAGACCGAAGACTTCATATGGTCCTATCGGATTCGGGTGGTCTTGTAAGTATCTGGGACTGTTTTTTAGGTCCTTCGTTTTTTTATCTCTTCCTCCCCGTCACTGCATGCATCTCTAATTGGTGTACAATAAGGTGTATTCAAGGTGCACGCTCAATAAACCTGAAGAATGGAGACGAATGACAAAAAATGAGACGCCATATTAGGGGGGTAGTGCGAGACGGGCCCATATAGAGGTGATCATACTAGTGGTACGCATTCCAAACCCGGCTTTAGCACTACATATGGCTTAGGAGAAGGGTCTGTTACAATCAGTCCTGGAGGGGTGCCCTTTGACCACCCCTTTGCGAAAGGCACACAATCTTACCAACTGGATTCGTGGTATGTGTGTTAACAGCTTTGTGACCGTGGGAAAACAAGCTGTTTCACTCGGAACAAGCGTGCAGTTCACGTTGCAAGCTGCCGAAACAAATCTCACAGGTGTTCTAGTCTGATACTTTGAACAACCGAACAAATTCGAGCGATCGTGTGTAGTTGGCCACGGTTTAGCGATCCTCGAAATAGGTATTCAAATTGAGAAGATTGTGGTTTATCGAGCAGTTAAACAGATATCGTTCAATGAGACTCACATTTTTTCCGTTTACAAATATGCATCAATAATGTTTCTAATTTACTAATTGCTCGATCTACGACGGTTTGACACAGGTAACTTATCTACAGGAGATGAATTGATGATACATTAATGGTGGGTGTCAACCTGAAAAGCCTTGAAGTCACCATTGTACATTTATACATCGAGCTTGTTATGGATCATAGATAGTGGATGCCCATCAAATCCACGACACGGTAATCGCCTGGAGTATCCGGAATAACTTATCGCAACCGGTTATGCTTCAGTGTGCCACACCATCCGGTGCTCGTCCATTCTGGCCGTCGGGCGCACCAAATCTCACAAGGCACTAAGTCCTGTCCAATTAAGTTTTAGTACCAACTGACACCTCGTTAGGTGCAACCAGCACTCTTGTAAATTTGTTTTACAATCGCGGTCATGAAGCCGCAACCACGTAGTCTTGATTATCAATTATTTTAAAATGACCGGTAACCAGTCAGTTCAAAGTTTAGCCATGCCGCTGTAAGCGAATGAAATCAGACACAATTGTTAACTCTTATCGAACGTCTTTTATCAAGTCATGTCTAATTTGCCAGTTTTTATAATATAATCTCAATTAATCCTAATTTAGTTACAGTTTTTGATCATCTCGAGTCATCTCGAATGCAAGGTTTTCTAGACCTAACGAGGATTGTGCTTGCAAATGCAGAAGCTTAAAAGATGGTCAGTTCAAATGAATGATATTTATCCCAGACCTCTACTCACAAGTAATTGTGAGTTAAATGCCCAATCATGAACAAATAAATAAAGGACGACACCTGGCAAAATGACTCACATTTCATTAACATGAAATGGTGATGTCAGCATGGTTATTATAAAACTGTCAGGTGGACGTTTCCAAAAAGGAAATTGTACATTCCGAATGTTGTGATCAGAGGAGTTGCGGTCAGGTATTATGTAGGTTTTTCCTCTTTCCGGTTCACGTGAGTACATTACACATCATATTTCACACAGGAGTCTGAGTTCAAACAGTGACTGAATCTTCTCAAGGTCGACAAGTGACACCTTTCAGTGGATGCGCCATTGTGTGTGTGTGTGTGTGTGTGTGTGTGCGTGAAGTCGACTTGTGTATGTGCATGCGAGTGTACGATGAAGTGCGTGGTTTGGTAAGAGTTTTTAGATCTCCCTGAAGAATTTCTAGGCCACAAGGCAGACAGAAAATACATACTGTTTAGGTTTTCACCAACTGCCCTAATACATATTCCAACGTATCATAGTCAAGTCAAGTTAAAAAGCGGCTTTAATTTGCCAAATAGGGGATGAACATTAAGCTACTACGCACTCTTCTGTGAAAATTGCATGGTAAAAAAAGAATGATGATGCGTTACATATACAAACAGATAAGGGAAATTTAGCAAAGATTTGTTTAAGAGGACCAATGACAAGATCAGCGTTGGTAAGAAACCGTGCCAAGTACGGTATTACGGAAGACTTGTATGTTTTGGTGCGTATATGCTTTGCTTATACATAGAGCGAGTGCTAGATGTGGAGATATGTTGAATAAGGTGAGGTTACAGTGGATGAGATGGGTCAAGTAGTATTCTGGTAGAAAGTTTCTGGTAAGCCCTAAGTTGCTGTGAAATAATAAACTGCACAACATACTCAAGGGATATGCCGCTGTATCGACATACGTGTTTGATGGATGTACGTAGGAGTTCGAAGTCTTTGATTAAAAGACCCGGGAAAACGACTGTGGATGCATAAAGCCAGTAGGGAAGGATACAGGAGTAAATAAAATGCTTTATTAAGTGGGTTGGGGTAGATAGCACTTTCAAACGAATAATGTAAAAGGTGAGTTTTCTGACTTTGTGAAATGCCTCAGTGACACGAGGAGACCAAGGAAGATTACGGGAAATCGTGACTCCGAGATATTTGATGGTGAGTATGGGGTACACGGAGGAATTCGAAAACGTCATGCCATGCACAACATCATCGGCAAACAATCATCAAAAGCAGGCATTGAGGAAATATAGGTTGTGAACTAGAAGAAAGAGAGAATAGCTCCTTGAATAACTCCTTGGGTGGAGCGTAGAAGGAAACAGTTACGACCCTTATATTTAGTAAACTGTAATCGATTGGCAAAATGATTACTTAACAGATTGGTAAGCTGCGGCTGAATGCCTTTCTCGGAAAGAGTGTGAAGAAGTTTGGACCTATCAACACAATTAAAGGCGTCAAAATAATCAAAGAAACATACACGAACAGTTCTAAATTTCCTGTCCAAGGAACAAGAGAAATAATGAATGAGGGATACCAACGCATCAATGATTGACCTAGAACTGCAATAGGCAAATTGATTGGGATCAGATGCATTCAGCTGGGTGCAACATCTTCCGTAGTAAAATCTTTCCCATTACTTTCAAACCGACAGAAGTGCAGGCAATCGGGCGAAATTTGGACGGTCCCGTTTTGGGTACTGGCGTGATAGAAGCCACTCTCTAGCAGTCCGGAATGCAATGTTAAGTAAAATAGGTCGAGTAAGTCGATGAAAACAGGTATTTCACAGAATTTAGGATTACCACAAGAGCACAAAGTTGTAATGGCAACAAAGGACGTGTATCCCAGATAAAATCCACTGAATAGTGATTTTGTAGTTCCGAGTCCGACGATGTAACGGGCCGCGCGACCAATTTCAAAGTCCTCGCCAGTGTTAACAAATTGTGGACATATTTGGCAAACCGCTTCGCGGAACGCATTACAAAATGGGTGTAGAAATCGTGTTTGGGATATGTCGGTACTGCCACCATGAAATGCACGCGTGAATTTGACGATGTTAACTTTGTGGGAAAACCAAAGTAATCAGAATACCTGATGTGGGTATCATGCACCAAAACAAATGCTGGTTTTTCTGGCCGAGGATACGTCAAAACGTTAGTATTCTGACTGTTCCGTTCCCCGTGTCTGTACCCAAACCTAGCTACTCTCATTCACTAAAACTTCGCTCTTCTTACTCGTGTTTCCATTGCGTAATATTTGTCTTCCGTCCCACCCACCCCGCCACCCTGGATGCATTTCGTAGCATTCATTCGTTCTGAGTTGTAATATCCTATCACTGGTTCATGACAGTTTTGTCTTACATTTCTGATAATAGCTTTGTAATATCGATAATTTCAGTCATATTTCAGTGGTGATGGTCAGTGGTTGTGGTTACCATTCCTGACCTCTAGCTGCCCGGAATTTCATCGGTACCGATCTTTTGTGGTCTCATGATTGTCCGGTTCATCGCTTCACCACCTACCACCTTGAGTCTTGAGAAAAAGGTCACAAATTAGCATGAGTGAACGAACTTTCCAATGCTTACGGGACCTATTAGTCGTGTTATAAAAAGTCAATGCAGTAGCACGACTAAACACTTCCTTATTTTCCAGACCATGGTTGTCCGGCCCGGATAATCAGTATATGCATTCGAGCAGTTCCCGATCCAGCTTTTCTCCGTCCGGATCAAACTGGTCGGATAGCACTCCCAGTCCATTCACCGACAGAGCCACTACACCGAACAGATCGCTAAATGGGGTCTCCAGTCTGAACCAAGGCATTCACCAAACTGAACCCATTGGATCTAGTTCCACGTAAGTTTATTCTGATGTATTTTGTTTGTCCCAATGCAAGAAAAGCAATCGCTGCGGGTCTAGGCTTCGCGTAGCTGAAACAGTCAGCCAGTCATCAACATGCAGATATCCTTCTCCTATCCAACATGGCAATCTTCAGTGCTTCCTACATCATTGTGGTCTAGCAACATTTTAGCGAGGTTCGTCTATTTGTCTACCCTATTTTCTAATTTCCCCTCTTCTAGATCAGCATATCCTTGGAGTTAGAAGAGAGAGTTACCAAAACGGGTTAAATCAACTAGAGCATTCTAACACAAGGAAGTTTCCTCTGTTAGAACCAATAAAATTGAACATCCAAACCCGGTCATTTAAGCAAATCCTTTGGTATACTATGAATTCAGACCGATCGGGTCGGGGACAATCACTTCTGTCCCCTTCGGACCCAGAAACAAGCATTGAAAGCTGTCCGTCTTCCCCAACCAGACTAGTCAGACAATGTACACCATATGTTTTATCACTACTTATCCTATACTTAACATGAATTAATATAAACATTTTCAACTGGTCGGCTTTGTATTACCCGCCCAAATTCGCAGACTCCACATTCTACTTATTGTGATGCGAAATTGCAGTGAATCCGCGAGCTCCAAACAAGTGAGGTCCACACAAGAGCAGACCCCCTAGAAGTCTATGCATTTATACGGAAAAAACGCATACAACCGCACGTAACTCGGGAGTGATAGGTTATTTTTAACTCCCATCCAGATGGTTTGTAGGTTCGAGTTCTCCTTAGCTGATGAATTCCAGCCAGGGTAAAACAGTTCTTCGGAGCCAAGACTAGCGAGTTCTCACGCTATTGAAAAACAAATCGATTGCTATCGAAATAAAAATCAACGAAGATAAGCAATGTATACGCATTTTGCAGTATTGTTTCTGCGTTTCTACTAAACAACTTTACAAACTTGACCCACATTGTAGCATTTTTGAGTCACATCTTATTTAATCTTGTAGATATTCTGGTATCTTGGAACTAAACATTTACGACAATGCATTGACTCAACATGTTGAGACGTCAATCCCTGATCAGATCAAGCTATCACAGCATACCAATGAGGAAACGACAAGCTTGAGCCCGCTAGAGATGCTCAAACGACGGCACGAATGTGGTATCCGGAATGAACAGACTCCAATAGGTCACGTGACCTCTGGTACTCTGTACGTTTTCATGTGTGCATGAGTGTATAAGTGATGACATAAATTTTGAAACGATGAATGAATTCATGCATGAAGGTGTTCAGTATGTTTCTTTTAGCACTCGAAAACTGATTGTCCTACAAATACAAAACCCCCTCTCGATAAATCAAATGCGTGTGGCAGTCTACTTGGGGTCAAGGTGGCCACGAAATTTCTATCATTAGCTCTTGTTCATTCAGCTCAGATCAACAAAGAATAAAGACAACCGGATGGTTTGTCCAGGCCTAGCGCTTTGGGTAATCAGAATGAGGGTGTTACACTTTAGATTAATTTTCACACTGATTCTGATCTCATCTGGTAGCCGGTTTCTGCTTATTTACCAAGAAGTATGAGTTCGCATATACCCCTTGCGACTACTTGTCTCAACCAGGGTGAGCAGTTTCTCTTCAGACATTGGATAGTTGCCTGNTATATTTGCATCCCACGCACAGTCTGACTGGGGAGTTTGACATGAAAGCGGTGGATGGGGGCAGTATATCTTTGAAATTAGTTTGCACGGCGTTCATGGGGGATTGTAGATTCGATTCAATAAAAATGTTAAAACTTTTCTTCTCCCAGTCAAATATCGCATTTCTGTTAAAACATTGAAGCATAAATTGACTGCTCTTTCTGAACTTCGTAAATTGGTCGGAATCGGGGTTGTCTAAATGCCTCCCTCTCAATATATCCATATTTGATATGAAGAATATTAGTTTGTGTCAGTTTCTGGTCTATGTTCCGAGCAGAGCCGAAATAAAAGACTTTAAACGAAATACATTTTTTAATGTAACCGTAACGTAAAGTTCTAAAACCCGAATTATTAGTAACAATCACGGCGGTTACCGGTTTATTCAGCATTCCAAAGATCTGGTCATCTAGTTCAAGTTGTGAAATTTCTTCAAATGTTTTTTAACTTTTTTTCCTGTTTCCAGTGCGTTCGTTTAGTGCCATACAAAAAATCAACAATTTGATAAAAAAAAACCTACGAGCAGATATGCTGGACGAATTTGCTATCGAGGGGATATCATAACGCACTCAGTCTGTTGGAACCTCATGTCGTGCGCGACAATAGCTCCACCAGCTACCGAATGCCGGTATTTGCTCCATGCAGCTACCCGTGATTTTGGTTCTCTCTAACACATTGACAAATCCTTTCTATGTTTCAAATTCCGAAATAATCCCATTATAACATCAGAACACAAGTCCGAAGGCGAACAATTGTTTTCGAATGATTCAATGATTAACGAGGTCCAGCAACATAAAGACATTATAATAAGCAGACCAGATAAAGGATCAGGAGTTGTTCTGTTGAATAGATGTGATTACATCAAGATGTCTGAACTACTGTCTGATAAGAAGAAATTTGACAGCGGGCCTCAAGAGAAAGATAAAACGACACAGACAAAGAAACAAATCGTGAATAGCCTCAAATCCTTAAAGGACCAAGGGTATATAGACCAATCAGTGTTTGACTCAATAAAGCCGTCCGGGTCAACCATTGCGCGCCTTTACGGGTTACCCAAGGTACACAAGACTGGCATACCATTAAGACCGATTCTATCGA
>UZAN01039750.1:106540-117027 GCA_900618425.1 Echinostoma caproni | reverse complement strand
GTTCATGAACAGCGAATTAATCATCAACAAGCATTGTCACATTCCTCGTGGAAAATCTTAGCAGCCCCTAAAGGCTGTTTTGTTTCGCTAGATGGGATTTACTGGGGGGATGAACATTCACCTGGATCCACTTGCGTTTGAACTCGAGCGCGATGGGTTATTCACCCGATGCACTGATTACATGGCTATGCAGAGTAAACCCTCAGTAGCTCGCTACTTGTTAATGAAATATGCAGAAGTACTCACCCGTCTCTATCGTGGGAGGTATAAAACTTTGTTGGATAGCGGCACATTTCATTAGGGTTTACACTACAAGAAGAGCAGAGTTACCGCCAGATGAACATATTTGCCATTTTGTTTTATTTTTGAATCGGGCATCGATGCTTTGATCAAAAATACGAAATTTGAAGGTGGTTGGTTTTAAAACTATGCTCAATGTAATAAGCTGCCTGCAGACCTCAGTGGCCACTTCTAGGTAATCTTGTGCAAAATTGTTCAGAATATCTGAGGATAATAAACAAATCGTTGTATCTTTCTTGCGAATGCAAATCACGGTTGCCAGATAGCACGCATGAAATTTCCGTTGATTTGGAAAGTTGATCTGTTTACTAAAGTGCCCAATGTTTATCAGATAACGTTGGATTTCGTAAGGGTCAAAGAACCACCATGGAAAAATAATAAGGGACTCTGCGGCCCACATTTCTACCGAAATTCCATGGGGCCTTCAGGGTTCAAGAGTACTAAAGATTTCTGTTAGTGCCAAAGTATTGATCTTGTAAAACGATCCACTACGTCGGGGTTGCAGAAGGAGGCAAGTTACAGTACTTGAGCTGCAGCGTCATCCATAGTCAGTCCAACAATTGCTGTATCGTTTGAAAATGATTTAAACAATGCAACTGCACGACTGTGGGTGCTGTTTCGAATTTTTTGGAATAGTTGGACAAAAGCACACTCACTTTCTTTCGGAACATAACAAGCTCAGTGAGGAAATCTGTTTCGCCCGTTGAGAATGGCATATGAGATTAACTTTCAATAATATAGCCTCTGCCAGTTGTACATGAGGAGTAACAGCTCAAAAACACAATAAACACAGCATANATTGTACGGCGCATTTGATTGTGTACAGAATAAATAAAACGGTCGATCCTCAGTTGGATCCATAGTTTCGCACTTCTGCTAAAGCCAACTAGGTCGAAACAGCTTTATGGTGCTCTAATTTTACGCTCCAGTTGCTACTTACGTGGCAAAATTTAACATATAAACTTAGAGCACTCGATTAAATAATCACAACGAAACAGGCTGATAATTGAACAGTTGAAATGGTCTGTTTTACTAAGAACTTTACCCTAGTTTCCTATGTGGATCTCATAGCATTTGAACACAGGTCTCCGAATAGATGATCCGCTAGGAACAAATTGAATTCGGCACTCCTATTTGAAACCAATGAGGACTGAACTTGCATCATTTGTCACTAGATGTGCTTCATATAGCAGACGCTTTTGATGTTTATTATAAAATTATCAATCTCATTATTATTTAGTGCCTGGATAATTCTTCCGATTTCGCTTTATTCATCGTTTATCGTTTAAAAATTGTTCTTGAGAAGGTGCACAGGGGTCCGTCTTGCCCTGAGCAATATATATATATATATATGTATATAACATCTTGTTCTGGATTATGATCTAACCAACATGTTCACTAAGATTTCATATAAGATGAGACTAGACTGTCAAGCTAAATGAGAAAGAAAATATTTTTGATATTTTGCTTGAACCGCCGATGTCCTAATGGTCGCATATAAATATGGCAATACTTAATCATTTGACCAAGCCAGGCCTTCAAAATAGACTAAACATCCACTGTGAATTGGAAAAATTATTTTGTCGGGTACCAGTTACTTGAAACCGTACAAGAGGGCTGAAAGTGACATACATGGATGGATCTGGCCGAAATCGTATTCATACAAAAGTGAGTTGAAATCCTGGCTGGCACTAAACAGTAGATTATAATTCAGTTATTACAACTAACAGTAAGCAGGTCCTAATCTATCAAAAGTTAAATCTCGGACCTTGAGCTTTCTGCCTACTCGAACACTGAAGCTCTCGTCAGATTGGTTCATTCTGCCTAAAAATGAATTAGTGCATCCGGTCTGTAGGTTAAGGAGATGAACTAATAATCCTCTCTCGCACTACAATTTGCGGTCTTATGCGAAAAATAAAGGAGCTGTAGAACGGATCATTTAATCAGGAGAGTCATGAGGTAGTTGAGTTAATTGCAGAATAAACCACAGAGCGACGAAAACGTGGCGCATAGTTCAGTTAGTATTGTTTCTGATATATTGAAAACCATGGAATGTAGGACTAAAATGAGCGAGGTGATGTGCCCGAAACATTTTTTTAAGGATAGTTGCCGTTATCTTGTATTCATAAAGAGTGAAGTTGTCTGATTCACCGGTCGGTGATTAAGTATCAAATATTTTGGTGTAACCATAGATAGCAATCTTCATTGGTCAACCCACATCCACAACTGCATTGGTAAGCTGTGACGCCTTTCATTTCAAATGCGAAAGCTCAGGCAGTTTCGCGCATCCCAGTAAGTTATTTCTACTTTTGTTTATCAATGTGTTTTCACCATCTTACTCTACTGTTNTACTGTTCCCCGGTTATTTTTCCTGGTTTACTCAAACAGGACTTCAAAGTCTTACGACGCGGTCTAACCATTATTAGTCGTGTCTCTTCCATTCCTGTGAATAAATTAACTGTAAAGCTTTCAGAGTATCACGTAACTTCCTGTGTGAAATCTGCCGAGAGGATCCTCACAGATCCGGACCACCCATTGTATGCAGAACTGACATTTTGTCATTCTCATCATTCAACACGCTCCCAATTTCGTCAAATTTCATCTCGAATTAATGCATACCGCAATTCACCTATACCGTATCTTGCTCATCTACTCACAAACAAAGAGCGAACAATGAGTGAACTTTGTCTTAACCTTGGATTATGAATGTCTCCATGCCTGCAAAAACTTTTCTCCCCGTTGATTATGTAAATTGTGGCGGTTAGCGTGTATGCTTTTTAACTGAACTGTGAGCTCCAGTGCTTGCAAAAGTTATACACAATACAATACAATACAATACAAAAGTTGATCTGATGTTTGAGTTCTATTTTCGGGAATTCGGGTTCAATTTACAGTGGTTTCACATTGTCAGAATCAAAGGATTTGTGCAGTACTTCTGAGACTCTCAGTCAACCTTTCATTCGCTCTACACACAACTAAAGTACTTGATAAAAAACAATAACTGGAAAGTGAAAAAGCACCGTGCAACTATATCACCCTTATTAATTAGCGTTAGCACCATAAATCCATCGACCTTGAATACTTCATGTTTTCAGAATTATCCAATCACAACAAGGCATCTGACATCTGGCTCAATCATTAGAAAAGGGACATTCTGAATCTGCTATGGAGTACGGTCCACCAGTGAGAGTTTCTATTTCATATCCCTAAATTAGGTTCATACAAGGACCCATAATAGTATGGGTCAATCGGAATTTCCTGAACCGGCAAGGAATAAATACAGAGATTGATCTTGAATGTCACTTCGGGAGTTTTCTTCCTCGACAGCAATTATGTATAGAAATTTTTCACCAGTTCCACTGACTTAGCGAAGTTCAGATGATTGATAGTATTCTCAGATAAGCAAGATTAGAACCACACTTGTGGAGTATTTATGGGTTCGATCTCGGTTAAATGTATCTTGAAGCGTTTCCAAGTCAAATAAAAATGCTTTCTGAAATCTGAAGGTGTTTTCTTCAATATGATACCCGGAATACAATTAATCAAGATAACAAAATGTCAAAAATATAAAATGTACTAAAACTGAAGCAAAAGGCGAAATAAAAGGTGAGCAATAGTACGCGTGCGGTTGACTAAGATACGTACTAAGTGGGGAAGAATACTTTCATATTTAGTAGATGAACGAGCTGGAAAACGTTTGAATTATCAACGAGTAGGTTGAATGGAAATATCCTGAATAAGTTCATCATAAGAAAACTGGTTGCCATCAAACCATAGTACTTTTGGCCAATTGGTCCAAAACGTCAAAATGTTCTAAAACGATGCAGTCAACCAAACTATTGCTGAAGTTGACCAAGTATCCGGATGAGAGTTTGTAGGGTTCAAAGAACACACCGACTATTTTTATCTAATTACCAAGGCATAGGTGTAGAAGAGAAGGAAGGCCCATACAGGATAATAATTGTGATAATAAATTTAGGCAGTGAATAGTTAGGGTCACTAAGTTTTCTAAGCCCTACTTAAACCAGTAGAATTTCAACGCACATGTATCGGAAAAATATTGCAAAATCATGACTCCTGAAGATTTCGCATATATTAATTTAGGGATAGTTTGGTGACAAGCATATATTCAATCACACTTCCGAGAAGCCTACGACAGAAATCCAAAACAAATATGGAAATTAAACATCAGCATATGATAGAAATGAGCTAAAAATACATTCTTCTGTTGTGTGTTGATTGATCATCGGCTTTTACTCTAACAATTTACGAAAGAAAAACCTTTTATCTGAAAATATACCAGTATTAGTTAGGGATAACAGGTGATCTTGTCGAATCCACCCTTGATCTGCTCAACCCTTTTTTTCCCGATGCAGAGAGCTGCATCCGCAAGGAAGGTAGGGTTGTTCCGTCACTGCGTACGATCTCTTAGCAGTAGCATCAACGATTTTCTCATGCGTGCCAAAATAATAAAATATATGAACTGAAAATTTGAAAAGATATTAAGTCCTATTTGATGCCGGAAAAATGATAGCACCCTGCGTGAACCTTGCGGCATTTCGACATTAAAAAGTGTAGTCAAACAACCGTCATTTTAAAATCCGTAGCAAACGACGCAGTTATTTTGTCAGTATTTAAACACCAAAGTATACAGCTAGGAAAATGCGGCTGTTTATCAAATGGGTCATCGAAACCAAAATGGACACCAAAAATTGCCCAGACCAAAATTCAATCAAGCAAGTTTATGTGGTTTGTGGTAAGTTGAAGCATAATGTTAGGAAATAGGACTTGCCGAACTACTCCAGACATTATATGGCTTCCCATTGGCTCGTGCATCGGCAGGAGAGACCGATCCGCCGAGTTTTTTCATGATAAATTTATTTAGGATGCCTGCATATAAAACCAAGAACGTCCATGGTACAATAGTAGTTGAAAGATCATGTCAACTTATGATGTTTCCCCAATGGAAAACTCCCTTTGAAATGTATATTTTTCCTGAGGGTTGATTCGGAAATAACAGTGGCAAAGTAACCAGTAGGAAAACATATCACAAACAAGGCACACCATTGTGTCAAGGTGGTTCATTCAACTGTTTTTGAAGTAGAAACTGGGAAAGAAAGGTCTTAGTTTATGAAATGAGTCTGACACTACAGCTCAACCTCTTTCGGTGCTTTTGCCCGCAGCAATAGTGAACAAATGGATAATTGAAGACTTCTCCAGTCAAGTTATTTAGTTTTGATTCTGATGTATGATCTGCTGTACAATTAGACAAACCGTTCAGATGCATCAACATTAACACCAACAAGAGCAATAACAACGAAAATAGCCGCGAGAAGACTCTGGTGAAGCTTTTTATCCATGAATTTCGGTTTAACTACCTCGTGATAGTGCAACTGTATTGCAAATGTGCGGATATTGGATAGATGTTCAGATTGATAGTAGTTTGTGGATAGAGTTTCGGGTGCATACCTGCATGTGCAGTTCACTGTATCGTTAACTATCTTGGTGGTGTTGGTTTAAACTAATATATGGAAATGTGAGCTAATTGTGTTAAACCAAGGGGCCTCAAACGGAGTATATAAGATTTATTCTACCGAACAAATGCTCCAAATGGAACTGTTCTGAAAAGACTACTTTGGAAATGTCTGCGCGACTTACGAACTCGATAAGTTTCCGATGCGCATTTGGCCCCTACATAGAGAAAGGGCTCCTAAATGTGATGGTATCTTGTTTATTGGTGGCCACTGGGAAACACTGAACGCCAAACTGGTAGTTCTCTAGCCCATTAAACGTACTTACTATGCTTGTATTACGAGCGGGATTCTAGCCAATAAATTCTGAGGTGAAAATCAAAAGTCCCAACTCTGCGCTACATGACCCTTAACCAACTTTGTTAAGGTTTGGACAATTAGAACAAACACGGTTACTGTTCGGTTACCGCTCGTGTGAACTTACATTCCCCCGGGTTTGTGTGTTGTGATAAACAGGGATCTGTGAAAAGGGATACCAACAAATGCCCTTTAAAATAGAGATATTCCGAGACCTGATTTTTAAACAATGGCAAAGAGCTTAATAATCAAATATGTCAACTTCAGGTAGATTTCGCTAGTCATCTGAGGTTAGACAATTTTGCACACGTCAACGTGTACCCTCGATACGACTGAATAAAGAAGCAAAATGTTTATCTGGAACTGTTGTCACCAATTCAACTTGATATGAATGAACTTTGCTGATATACATACAATTTCACAAAGGGAAATGATTAAAAAGTAATGAATGAGATATTTAACATCGATCAAAAAAACTAAAGTGTGTGAGCTTATTTGTCGGCAAACCTGCTCATCAGGCAAAATCCGATTCAACTGAAGGTAACGCAAGTCAGAAAACGTTTTTCAGTAGTATGTCTTTTCTGATCAATGCGTCATAGTTTTAAACTAGGTAAAAACGGATGTGGGCGATAGCACATGAAAAATGACTATTTTCAAAATAGGAAGTCATTAAATTAGTAGTCAAGTCATAGTAAAATAACCTGCGAGTCATAGGAGACCCAGCCACCTCACAAATTCTTTTGAGGTATACACGGGGAGTGCGGTTGTGAACGAAGAGCAAATCCCAAGGGATCACCTCGTTCCCGATGTTTTATCTTATTCAGATGGTAAACTTGAACAGATTTGACGCTGTATTATGCTGCTTTTTAGTTGTTAGTAATCTTTTACAAATGTTTTCCTGCAGATGAGTAGTACAGTATTCAGTTATCCCTTAACAAAACCAATCGAAGAACTGGGTAAGTAAGTTTGTGGTTGAATTACTCGTATTACCTCGCTTTGGACATATCTCTGGCAACCATTGTTCACTATTTTTTGATTGGTAAAATTTCCGGCGCGTTACAAAGGGATCTCATCAAGAATCCTTTTCGTGGACTCTCAGCATGCATGCTACACTGAATGCGGTTACTTTATATCGGCAACCGTTGGGGCAACGTCCCATTAAGCTTCGCTATGGACTTACTTAAGAAACGTGTGACAAAACAAAAACATATTTCGTCCGTTCCAGCATGCATCTCAAAGGGTCAGTTAATATTATTTCTTCTTAATCTTCAACTGCTGGACGTTTCATAGGAGAGAATAGTGACTAGGTCCTTTACATGTATTTTTGAGGCACAATTATTATCAACATTCTAATTTCAATATACCGAAGATCATTTTGTTGAAAAAATAAGAAATGAAGGAGTGTGTTTGTTACTTTGGATTCTACAGGAACAAATTTTCACATTTTGTCCAAAAATAAACTTTTCGTTTCACCCGAAGGAATAAAAACAATAATATTTAAAAATAACTGAAAAGAGCAGCCGTGAAAGCGATCCAGTTCATACATATTGAGCGGTATACGAAACAGAGGGGTATTTCTGTAGATGTCAATGTGCATGCGTGTTGAACGAAATGCGGAAGGAATTGAAGCCTGAAATTATCATCCGAGTAAATTATTATGCATCGGATGAGCCGGATCAGAAAAGTTTTTGGATAAAATATTTAAAAACTGGGAAGATGTGTAGATTTGCCGAAGGTTAATCCAGAGTTGTGGAATCCTGGCAAATAATTGTCGACAGTCTATAGCAGAACATTTTGAAGCCCTCCACAAAATGACCAGTAAAAATGACAAAAGAGGAACGAAGAAGAGCAAGATATGTAAACTTTGACAAAAGCTAACATAACATTATATCGATCAACGAATTGTCTTAAACCCTCAATCGGAGAGGATCTAATCGCACTTCACCTAGTTTTTAATCATATCAAGAGACTTATCTCTGAGATCGGCATTGAGATTATTCCTAACAAAACTATGATATTCGATGCTCTACCTGTTCAAGCAAAACATCACCTTTAACTGGGTGGTCGGAAAACAGAATTAGTATCGGACTTCAGGTATCTTGGATCCATCATCCTGTCCAATGGATAAGCCCAAGATGATGTTAAGCGGTGCATCAGCACGGTCCGGACGGCGTTTCTGTATCTCCAAACTACCCTATGGCACCGGAACGATATCAGTCTCAAAACCAACCTCAGGGTGTTTGCTACAGCAGTTCGACCAGTCTTACTTTACTACTGCAAAACCTGGTCGCTGAGAGCTGAGGACATCAGACGACTGTAGATTTTCGATCACTGGTGTCTTAGATTCATCCTGAAAGTCAACTGGCGGGACAGTATCTCAAACTCGGCCCTCAGAAATCAATGTTACGATTCCCGTCTTCCAGAGTACATTCAACCCTGTCGACTGCAATGGTTCGGCCATGTTCTCCGCCGACCCGACAACACATTTACACATATTGTCTTGGCACCGTCACCCTGTCCTGGCTGATGCGGCCAACAAGGGCGCAATTAAACATCTGACTGGACACTGTATTCGAAGACGTCAACCAACTTGGCATTCGGATGGTGTACGGCACCCGTCGATAGAAAACAAACTCGATCGACACTTGCGAAGATCTTACAACCAACCGTCAAGTATGGGTGGTGGAAAGCAGATATATTCATGGAGCCAGCTTATCTTCTCCAAGGAGTCAGCCGTTGTAAATTAAAAAATTAATCCTCAATTTTTAAAAAATCTATAGATTTTCCTCACAAAATCAGGAATTTTGTCTGTTCACACTAACTTTCGACCAACATTTGTACTTAATTAAGCAAAGAAATCTACTTGAGCTTGATCTGCTCTGTTCACAGAGAAAAACGAACCGCGATGGGGTAAGTAGATGCTGACCCAAAATAAATAATTTGAGTATTTACTCTTATATAACAAAACCTTGAGCAATGACTAAATTGCTTGCAAATTTACGATACTATTCAGTGGCAGAACACAACCTGACAAAGAGCTAGATCAGCAGCATTAATCAATAAGATGGTTGGGGAATTTGTTGATAGATCACTAAATGGGTGGAAAACAAGAAGCGGAAAAAACTATTCCCCAAAACACTCCTGAACTGTTTACAAGCGGTTTAGGTGTTCCATACTCCAATGAGTTCCGTGGGATTCATTCGTACGTTAGACACATTTTTTAAGTTCGAATGCCATCCAAAGATCCTAGATAACGACGGAAGAAGGGAGGTAGAACAGAGGCGAAGGCGAATAAGTACTCACAAAACGCAAAACTGACAGATTTTGAAGAGGATTTCCCGATTTTACTTACATGAAATACAGTTAAGTGACAGCTTTTGGAGTAGAATGGCATGATTTTCAGGAAAACTGAAGAGTAGCAACATGAGACAAGTAGAATTTAAATGCTTCTTCGTGATGCTTTCTATCAACTAAGGACGATATAGTGTTAGAACAATGAAATCAAAGAGCTTTTCTAGAACACTGCATCTGTGCGGTTGAACATTAGAGCCAGTAGTGATGGACCTCCGGTAATTAGAAATAAAATATATTTCAGTACTGAAATATTTGGCTCAATTCGCAAAAAGGAAGTATGCTTTGAGATGCATGTGATAAATTGACACAGCCTGGTAACAAAATGAACACAATAAGTACATGGTCTCCACATTATGATACTTCGTCGTGCAAGTTTCTTTTTCTGTCCTGCATTATTAAAAAATCGGTTGTCTTGTGGATTATTGCACATTTTGCTCCGAAGGATAAAGAAGTAAAACACAACTGCTTTCGCATACAACTCACAGAAATGAAATGGGGAGTACTAACACCAATAGCCAATGGGCATTTTAATACTTTTATCGCAGCTATCAGAACTTTATCAGGCCTCCTTGCAATGGGATTGAGTCTTAAGCAGGTTAAACTATTTGCGATAATTTCCTTCCGTACATCGTAATGCTTTCGGCGATTATTTTGTCATTAGCACCTACGTGAATGCATTATCGGCTGGAGAGCTTTGATCAGTCTTGATTTAACCTAAATCGCTTTGCTTGCTGAAGAATTTATTCCTCTTCATCATGATACCATTCTCGTGGATTGTAAATTACTATCAGAGCTTTGTTTTTGGTGACATTTGCATCTGGAATGGTCCTATCTTAACACAGATGCGGCACAACAAGTAGACGAGTATGTTTATTCAAGGTCATCTTGTGTCTGTCTGCCTATTTCTTAAACCACATGCATGCGACTATCTACATTTATCCACTGATACATAGATGGTTGATTGTAGGCGTGCGTGCATTCATAGACATGTGTTACTCGTTCGCT
>UZAN01039750.1:72945-106000 GCA_900618425.1 Echinostoma caproni | reverse complement strand
TCGCTAATTGGCACATGCGTGGTTCTAAAGCTCCAAACGGACCGACTGGATTCGGTTGGGAGGGTTTGAAGAGGTCAGTGGGGACGTGGGGTCCAGTGTATATATATATATATATTTGATATTGGTTCACTGTGGGAAGTTGGCCATTCGGGAAGTTAGTCAACACCATCCACTAACCGTGCTATCCGCTGCTACCACTACCACCATCTCCATCACCCCCATTGCCTTCATTATCATCACCCTCATACTGTCTTGGACAAAAACTTACGTACCCATCTGGATCCTATTGAACAGTGATGAATAGCCAGCCTCGTTTCATTTGGCGCATTGCTGGGTTCCCATGTTGGAATATGTTTCCCACAGTTTCTTCCCAATGATTTACTACCATCCCCGTCGCCACCGCCACTGCACTGTTAACTGGCTCGTGCATCGTGGACAGCCGGACGAACAGAATAAAGCCTTGAGCCTAGTGACCAAAATCCAACGGGGAGTGCGCCTCCGAGGCGTGGAGGAATACGGCAGATGAGACAAACACAGGGTACGATGGCAGCATGTGTACTCGTGTGGGTGTGTGTGTGTGCGTTTGTGAACATCCAGTTCGGTTATGATAACCAAAAGTTATGTAATGCTGGAGGATTATCAGATGGATATGACAAGTTGCTTTACAGAGAATAAACAATTACGAACGAATAGTGGCTTTTCATCACCCCCAACCTTCGAGGAACCCGATGGTACGCATATCACGTTAGGTTTCGACTGCACCGTCATCCATCAAAAGTCAATGTTAGTATAAGGTTAGGTAGACGACGGACCAAGTCATGTTACTAACGCCCTCTAGACCAAACTCGTATGATGTTCTTCCCCTCAACAAGCATTGGAGCACCCCAAAGGGGATATTCACAGGTTTTCAGGAATATTGATTAAACATTCATTTCTCCTTGTAAAACTTCATATATTTTCTGTAATGTGCGTGATTCGACATCAATAAGTAAACCAAAACCTGAAAATTTTGTCAAATAGTCAACAATTAGAGAACTTTGATGGCTTTAGCATCAGTAAAAAGTATGTTGAAAGAGTTTTAATTTGTACGCTTGAAGAGTTGTCATATTTCAAAGTAAACATCCGAGCCATCAGTGATGTTCACATTCATCAAAATAACGCTATCATATCGCGGTCTCAATTCAGCAGTGGAGTGAAAACAGAGTAGAGCATCATACTGGTTGGTGTTCATTTGCCGTTAGTTGATTGGTTTTGCTCTATTTCGACCAACTTGAAATGCACGAATCTATTTGGATAAGTGATTAATTTGCAAATAGACCTAAATACTTCGAGGAGTTATTTATGTGGTCAATGCCGGAAACCAAAACAACTGCTTTTATGTAGAGCAATAGGGCATGATGTTATTGCTCCCTGTTCATACGACGTGGATTTTACCTTGAAAGAACCCCAAGAAATAAAAATAAAATCAGGGAAGTGTATTCTACAGCTGCTAATTCAATTCAACTAATAACTCTAATGATTCTTACAAAATACACTCTTGGTTATAAATGAGAATCCCACTCGATTGAGACCAAGCGTGCACAGATTTGCACAAGGTAAGCTAAATATATCAATACATCCCAGAAACATGTAGTCAACATAGTAAAATTGATTCAATTCAATTTTTGTTGATCTTTTGCTGAAATATCTTTGTTAGTAATAAAAACAAACATCCTTTGTGTCAAATTATTCACAAGGATTGATATGTAACCCTCATAAATTTGTTCCCAAAGGTATGTAAACACTCCTCCCAGTTTTCACAGGTTTTGTACTCTTGGAGTTGTCTGAGGTTTCACTTTAGCTGATTCGATCAATGTTCAATGGGATTAGGATCTCGAGTATTAGCGCTTCCCTATATGCACTACGACCGGATGTCTTGACATTGATGCACGGGAGCTTTGATTATTCTGGAAGATAAATGTTCTTTGTTCTGGCATCGGATTAAATAGCTCGATTAATATATCAAGGTAATGGGAACTGAATAGTTACCTAATCAGTAAAATAGTCCATACCATATTGCACTGGTAATACAATGATTCCGTTTGACCGCATACGTCCGTTTATTCTCCAGACTCTCATTCGTAGCTGAAAAGCCTTTCTCAACGGCAGCAAAACATCGTGATTCAAGCTAGTGATACTGATGTATCACTCATTAGATGCGCACGTTCTAGACGAATTCGTTCATCCAAAGAAAGTCCTACGACCAAAGAGCAATCAGACGCCAGCTGCTCAACATGCGCTAAGTGTATGTTTTAAACCGAGAAGGACGCATTCCCGTTTTACAGATGCTGATGTTACAAATGATTACGTCGCAGGTGAACATTTCCAGCTCTGTGGATTTATGATTGTCATTAGAAGGCCGACAAAAGAGACACTTTCAGAATTCTATGAAAGGGCAAAGGAAACACGGAAGTAAAAAACTCGAAAGCATTGTACATTTGTTTCGATCTTGTTGTGTCTCATCATCGGTGTAAATACACCGACCCATCTGAGAATCACGAGGTTTGGATACCACAGGTAGATCATAAGCATATTTGATCACTTCACTACAGAGCAGCTGATTAGCTAATTTTTCATTTTGCCTGTGCATGATAAAGCACAACTCATATTTGTACGTTTATTGCTGGAATCACACCTCACTTAATTCAGCATTATTCTACCGGCGTATAGCTCGGCGGAGAACATTTTGAATCTTATTCTTCAGATGAATGAACTGATGGACAGTCAGCTCCACGGAGACAAATGAGTTACTGACCAGATGAGTGACTGATTGTATTATCAACTGACAAACTGACTGACTGACTGACTAATCCAATGAATGGATAAATGAATGAATGAATAAATGACCATAGTATGCTTT
The DNA here is from genome assembly GCA_900618425.1 of Echinostoma caproni. Taxonomy (NCBI): domain Eukaryota; kingdom Metazoa; phylum Platyhelminthes; class Trematoda; order Plagiorchiida; family Echinostomatidae; genus Echinostoma; species Echinostoma caproni. The sequence goes on along the minus strand of UZAN01039750.1, from coordinate 103,101 downwards.
CTTAGACAAAGCTAAGAGCTCTCTGGACTACTGTTCACTTAATGCACTTATATTGAATGTGACCGGAAATGGTTATATTAGGTATTTAAATGTTCTTAGATGTAAGTAGTTCGATCAAAGGAAACGTTAGCATTTATTTTTCACAATCGAATTCTTTCAGCGGTCGAATGAAAATAAACCGAAGAATAAAAATTGTTACAAGCAATCAGAATTGTCCTCAATCTAATTTCGATACATCTCTTAATCAAGATATTTTAGGTATAACCGGAATATTTCAAGATGATGAAGGTGATTAGTCCATAAACTGTTGAAACGAGCCTATATTGTTTCATCTACCTGGAAAGCGAATCGGAATGTGATTTTCTCTGAGGGAACATTTCCAACCGCTCGTATACCTGAAAGCCAACAAGACTACTTGGTGCTTCTCATGAGCCCTCAAGTTTTGAGAAGAGTCAGTTCTTAAACTTGGGTCAGCATGTGTGAACGTCAACGACCATTCACGGGATTCATAGAAGGTCTGTGGAGTAGTTTAACCATGCCGGCTGAATTCTAGTCATTTTTAATACATTGCGTTATTGAGCGCACTTAGCCGCTTGCGAGAGCCGGTGCCATCCGCTTTGGTGGTGGTGGTGATGATGATGACTTGACGATTTCACCTTTGGCGCTCATTATCGCACATGCAAGACTACCTCATATGTCAAATGCATTTTTCATGCTCAGACAATGGTGTTATTTAGATCTGAAAGGATGTTTCACAACGGGATTGCTAAGTAATTCGTATCAAGACCGAAAGAAGACATACGTCGCGAGATGTTTACATTTCGTTCAATAATAAGGTATCAATAATTCAGTTTCTGTGGTACAGTTCATAGCTTAATTAACTGTAATGAAAACACCATTTAACATGATTTGTAGAAAAATGTTTTATCATTTGTCGAATTGATGAGACTGACAAGTGACTTTTTTGAGTGCTTCAAAAACTGTAATGTTTCCTAAGTACCCCTCGTCCATTTGAGGTTCGTGAACTACCAAGATAGAGCAGACAATAAGCATGCATTTAAGAATGAATCTGCAGTTGAGCCTTCTGAAATCGGTTATTTTCCACTTTATTTGTTTTCTCCTACGTATGTCAACACCAATTACATGAAATTCACCAGGACAACAGTCTTATGAGTGACGCGAATGAGGAATAGACAGCTAAGTGTAAAAATGTTCTGTTTGGTACAGAACTGCTCCTAAATGTGCGCCAGAAACTTTCAAGGAACAATTCCCCAAAAGGGAACACAGGAAGAAAGCTGGTTGCATTCCGCAGACGATAATACGGGGAGGCATTGGCAATATATTCCTTTCTGGCAAACGGAATTTCCGCTTGAGATCTGTTGTGAAGGTTATCTAAAAAGAAGTGGACATTATCGATCTCACGAGAAAAATCCTGCTTTTGAAAAACTGGTCCTCATGTTGTGATATCTTCTGAACTTTTCATAATGTCACCCTTGTGCAGCAAACTAGTTTTGATTTGTCTGGACAATGTCGGGGCCAGAGAACCGTATTCAAATATTGCATAGATGGCCAAGTAAAACGGATCTTGTAAGGCATGCTATGTAACATTCTGGGAACCGAACAAGGTCCGGTTGAGGGAGCTCTTAAACTTAAAATATGCCACAGTCTGAGTTACTAACTGATCTCGTTCTTTTGTTATCCACCTGCATTTGCCAATTTATCAATCTACCACATGCACAGCTATGGTACTAAATATACCAGTAAGTACCTTCGTGTAAGACCATCGCTAACCTGAGTTGAATTGCCCCGTCTGCCATAGTTTGCATACTGGATCACTCATCAGCTTTTTTCCACGAATCCTGTTCTTCAGAAAATTGCTACCAAGTCGGTATCTTACCAAGTAAGAATGGTTGCTGTATTGTTTTTCTGGGTAACTTAAGAGTAGCATAGTTGCGGAAACGTGGTGCTGATTAGTTATTTACCGCACATAGTGACTTAATCTAATGACATTTTAGTTTGGATGAAACGCATTAAATTTTATAGAACAAACACTTGAAAGTGTGTCAATGCTGGAAGGGTTTAGGACTGACTGTGCGGCGCGCTTTTCGTTTGGGTGATGAGCCATTATCTATAACTTCCCCGTAATTTGATAGTGGTCTTAATTATACATTTGAGAGACTAGCAAATTTCCGATATTCTACAGTAAACGTCAACATAACACCAAGAACCTTCGTAATTTTAGTTGATCTTACAATAGAAACTTCAAGCGTAACCACAACCTGAGGTGTTTCCATAAAAAGCACAAAGAAATTTCAGATTTTTACGACAAAGCAGAAGGCTGTTGAGCATTCCAACAAACAAGTGATAGGGTGAGCCAACGATATCAGCCGATGATGTACACATTTTATTCAAATGACCGTGGGGTTAAAAGACTTTAGTCACCCGCATTTTAACCATAAAAGGTATTACCAAATTTCCCCCAAAATCAGAGATATCATGCGCCTTTTCCATCAAGTTGTCCGCTATACTTTTTTAGGATTATTTTTTCAAAATTGGCTTTTCGATACAGTCAAATAGAAGCAGTCAGTATATAACGATTTCTGATAAGCAAGTTGAGCACCCTAAACAATCACGTTTGCCAGATGGGTTCCTGTTGATTTATCTATGACATTAGTGATTGATTGGGTTATCAAATTTGTACAATAGACATTGGGCACAAAATTGTCATCTTGCTCATTCATGTCTGAAGATTTTGAGTTTCACTAATAGGATGAAGCAATTTTCGCAGACTTGACCCTTTCGTTTATTTAAAGCTTTCGCTTCTTTATGAGACAATTCGCCTATCAAGACTAGAAGTCTCTTTATCAGTTATAAGCTTTAGACCAATACAATCACGTTGATTATTATAACAAAATCTCTAGAGTATAATTCAGATGGACTGGATTTTAAACGGTATACAAAGAGTACCATACACGTACTGCACATTTAATGTTTCGAAAGTGCGTGACGAAATCTCGGTTTGAGAACAGGCACCATTTTCTAAAAAGCAATGTTGCGAATAAATGTTCCGAAAAGAAAAATCAAACATTATAGAAATTTTACGGTTTTGTAACTTCCATTATTCTGTACTTGTCATTTCCTTTGAGTGACTGTTGTGGACTCATCATCACTCCTGGGTCAAGTTTACTGGAAATCATTGCACTGCAGTTGATTCTTCGCGCGGCTGATGTTCAAAGACTTTTTCTATACACGCAAGGCTTGGAATGAATGATATCCTGGTGGTGTTTGCACCGTACCGTTCTAATAAGTATTTACCAGCCGAAATAAAAAATCTTTTAAGTGAGCAGTTTTCCAAGTCTCCTCATCTTCTGCAACCCACAAGCTAAGTTCTTGAGAATTAAGGTTGGATTCATGCGTTATTTGACGATGGTCTCCTATCCTAAACTTGTATAGTGCTTCTACCGGGGATAATATAGTTGATAGAGTACCATACCGACACTAAAATATTCACCAAATGTATTGTAACCAAATAATAGACCATTCGAACACAATTCGAAAGACAGATAGTTCCTTGAAAGACAATCTTTTTTCATTTTACTTCCTTTTTGTTATATTTTGTTTATACGCGATTAACTCCAAGGTACTCGTGATTATTGCTGTGGGACAAGTTATTTTAACTTCAACTGACCACTCGTCATAGTTCATACTCAATTGCGGTTTTCACTTCATCCGGTCGATTATACACTCCCAAGGCGCATGACTCAAGAATATCTCTCGGGTAAAGCTCATCAGCAGTGCACATCTACTGAGCCGCTCGTAATTCGAATGACAGACTCCTAGCATGGAAGGCAAGTTCAACAGTATGCTAACCAGTCCTTACCTGGACTTTATCTGCTTACCAAATCAAAATAATGTATGCTGCCAAAATTATAGGGTCGCTCAAAGTTTTCTGTACATTTTCAATAATGAGAGCACTACAACATCCATTTCTTTTACAGTGCTCAAGGAAACTAGGAAAAAAGGGAAGAGATTCCACAACTGAGTAGGCATGTCATTATTTTAAAGATATTTGCTAATATATGCAAATAAAGTGCAACATATTTATGGTGAAAGTGCACCAATACTGCATATTTCAGTACCTTGAATAAATTAATTTTTTTTGATTTTTATTCATAAATCCCCTTTTACCTTTGCTGCATATAACGGATTGATGTTTTTCAAGCTGTGGTGCTAGTATTCACCAACACAACTTTCAAATCAGCATTTGGTTAAGCGGTTGGAATAAGGGTGTACATGGTTCAGCGTACGCGAGTGGTTGACAGTCTTCAGAAATGCTGCATGAGGTTTTGATAAAACAGGACAGTTCTTTGTGTGAATTCTGCAATATGTGGTCATACGATTTTAATGTATTTCGGTGAGCTGCAGCATTACAGCCATCACACCTTGCTCAGCTCAGTACTAGCCTCCAGGTTTGTGACGCGAGTGGAAACATTCTACCCTACCTGCTTGTTACGTCAGTATAGTGAAGGATGCATTGTGAAAGGTAGTGCGTAGGCAAAACGAAACAATTTATCCGGGGTTCGGTCCTCGGTTGGATTCCCACCACTGATAGGACCTAATCAGGTAGAAATAACTTCCAGATTTTCAGGTCAATTTAAATTTTTGGTTCCTTTTACTTTCTTTCTTTGAATGCACAAATGTACAACTTCAGGAAGGCGCTGAAAGTCGACATACGCTGAAGGGAAACCCTAGGTGGCCGTGATGCAATTCAAACACTTACCCAAAGAGGTAAGTATGGATTACTACCGCTTGAACACCACGCATTATTTTCTCAGTACACGACAAAATGAGCCATGTAATCTGTTTTTTTTTGTTTTTATGTCCCCATGAAACACGATTTTTTTCTTCCCAGTATCATGCCACGAGTGATCTAAGTTTTTCTGCCTATTATTTCTTTTTTTATTACTTAATATGACTTCCTATCATTGGCACCCTCAATACTGTGCTCGTCGCTATACTTGACACTGACTTCAAGAATTCTTTTACGTCCTTTGTCAGTGCTTTAGCAAAACGGAAGCCATCGCTGAACAGTTTTAACGCAACTGTTATTTCAATGCAACTGCATTGCACGTGATTATCCTGCTGAATGCAGACTAGATAATTCTATACTTCACTTTTTTCGATCAAGAGCTTGGGTGGTCGCACAATCAAGAGAACGGAGGTTAGATGGGAGATAATGAACCGGCATTTTTATATCTCTGAACATCACAGTATTCCGTATGCCACTATGTGACGGTCTGAATGCCAGCAGCTTCCGTTTCTACAACTGTGAAAAGTCACCTCCTCGTGCTATTTTGCAAATAACAAAAATTTCAGGCCAACACTCCTTGAGCGGTGGTATTGGAGCATTCACATGCTTTTTGATTGACCCAGTTAACAGCAAATCACAGACAGACACGAAATCAACCTTGAAGAAACTTTGGGACATTCCAAGAAACCGAGTACGGACCAGAGAGATGTCAAGTTTCAGTTTAAGTTATTAATACACTCATTTTAATTCCCAAGTTCACTGGTTTACTAACTTTTCGTATATGTCGAACGTGAAAATGTCTTTGAGTTTTTCCGCATCTTCTTCTCGTCAGACAATTATATACATCTTCCATGTATTGCCTTAATTTAAACCGACATGGGCGACCTTTCATTCACATCATGGTTATTATTATTCCCAAAATCTCTACAACCGATGCACCGAAATCATGACCGAATACTGCTTCTTACTGTCAACGTTTTACGATTTTTAAATCGTTCGGGTTTTTGAGACCATTATCATCAGATAATTGGCAGCTTATGTGATGAATTTGTCGTGTAAATGAGGTGTGAACTGAAAAGCTATGGAGCGCTGGGCAGCTGTTTCGACCTCGTTGGGTCTTAACAGCAGTGCGAATCCATCGACCCAACTGGAAATCGAGCCCGGGACCTCATAGGTAGTTTAATCAGTGGCAAATTAATAATCGATTGTAGGCCGGCGTTAGTTAATCGTATTTCAAGTGTTTCCACCTGAGTTGAAATTGCTATCTGGGAACCGGGTATCAGCCGCATGGTAAAATACAGTAGACTCTAATTTATCGCGCACACCTGTTTCACGATCTGCGGTTGAACATCACGATAGATCACTCCCGTGTGATGAGTAATTTGCTGCGGAGACATTTTGCACAGTGCGTATCCAACTCATAAACATAATGCAAATTCATTGGATCAGTACTGTCTCTCTCCTTCGCCCTCTAATCAATTTAGAATCAGGCTTTCACACGAAATCCCAACCTAGATGGTTCATGGTTAAAGTTATTGTTGTTTAGCCTGTCACTACAGTTGTCCATCAATGGTAGTGTTGCCCACAACTGGCGCCTTTGTGAAAGTTCCGGATTCGGGAATCAGTTGCCACAAGATCAGTTAGTGTCCGGAGGAGGAATACGCAACTTTAATGAAGTCCAATGTATAATTTTTTCTACCTATCTAAATATATACATATATATGCATACTTTGCACCAACGGCGTAAAAATAGGTGTATTTTTCAGTGTCTAAGTTATTTTGTTTTGTTTTATTCTAGAAAACAAAGAAAACCAACGCATTTAATGAACTGTTTGATTAAGGTTACCGGAAGCGCATTCAACGTGGGAAAAATCAATTGTATTGTAAAAGCTGTATATCAGAGAAAAAAGTGACACTGGAAACCAACTATTTGGATAATCAGCAAAACGTTGAGTTTCTCATAAACGTTCTGGTTCATCCGTCGTGACCTTTATTTCTTTCTTCAATCAGTTCCAAGACGACGCTTTACAACCCAGATTTTTTAAAGATCAAAACTGTTTACTAGATTTTCCTCCATCTCTAGTCCCTGGTCTCTGTGAAACCATTCTATCTTTGTACTGTTGATAGGTTCATACATACTACGATTGATATGTGGATCGATTAATTATTGCTGCATTGTATTACCAAGATTAAGCGTAGCCAGTTTGTAGAATCTGGTCCATGGAAGCAAAAAGTGGTTTTAGTGGGGTGTTTGATAAAGAACAATTAATGTGACCACTTCTTTTGATGTTATGCGGGTGTGAGATGTCAGAAAAAGATGGCGCTTATTCAAGTTTTGTCAGTGAGGGATTGGCAACAAAATAAAGAAATGCTGTATTGGAATAAGGAGGGACTGAAAAAAACTTATTTTGGTGCGAAGACGAAGAGCTTGCGTCGTTTACTACCAATTGTGTCAAATATCATCAATGATCTAGCATTTTAAGCGCTTTCAAAAACACTCGGAAATCCGTGATAGATCTATCTGGTATTATTACGTCACCAGAAAATGTCACGCATCGATAATTCAGGTTGTACTGAATAAAAGTCAGTCGATCAGTAAGTATCCTTACACGTAATTCTTTAATTAATGCACCCCACGTAAATAGTCTTGCTTTCATAACAGAATTCGAAAATCAATTTAAAATGAACGTGCAGAGACAGCCATGTGTCACTCGGGATATATTTCTTATCGTATGATCGAAACCTTTCGGATCAGTTCCATAGTGTGCTTCGGCGGTCACCGGTTCGAACCTTCATTTCAACAACAATCACATGTTACTTTTGTCGAATGGGAGATGAATGCAAAAATGTTTTAGATGCCGCTTCTGTAGTCACTGTCAGTTCACTATATTTCTTAATGAACGCCTCAGTTTAGCTCCTCTGGATGACAGTTTTTTGAACGTCCTTAATTTGGAACCAAGTTTTTCGCTTGAACGAATTTTCGCGCTGTCGCTAAAAGGGTTTGAACAAAGCCAATGATCTACTTGTCTATGTGACCTTTTGATGCACCGATTTCGAGCTGGTTCTGTCCGCCACCTTGTTAGTAATGTTGGTTAAGAAAGTGCATATCGAATCATTCACGCAGTTTTTAAAGGACTTTCACAACCAATCAAGTTCATACTGGAAACGACTGACAACTCTTGATTGCCGTGTGAAAGTACTGGTCTCTGGTAAAGTATCGGTGATGATACACAGGAAAGATACAGAGGACGGGATGATATCTCAACTTCCATTCTGACCAATCGATCAAAATCAAGATGCCAGTAGAACTTAGCCTAATTACTCAAGATCGGAAACCAGTAACCAACAAAAAGGATAAACGTCAAGAGATGAACCGGATTACTAAAGAACTAGAAGATAATGAATATCCGAAGGATTTCATCGAAAAATTTAAACATCGGAATATCAACCCACTACAGTCAACTGCGCCGAAAAACGATTGTTTGTGAACTGTTGTTGTTCCATATCGTAGAAACATGTCCGAAGACATACGACGGATACTTAACCGTGTCAACATGAGGGTTGTGTTCAACAACTAACACAATTCACTCCAAACCAGCTAACCTCAAAGACCCCCGTGAAAAAGGGGACACTTCTGACATAGTGTATGGAACACATTGTCTAGACTGTCCTGTGAAGTATGTCGGCCAAATGTCCAGAAGCCTGGAGAAACGAATGATTGAACACATGAGTCTAAAGAAAAGGATTCTAAATGATGCAGCAGGTTAGAATCGAGTGGAACACAATTCCTCAAATGCTGGTCACGCAATGTGCGAAGAACATGCAGTTGATTTCAAAGGCCGCGCATTCTAAAGTGTGGTTTCAGAAGTCACAAGGAACGTTTGGTAGCCGAAGCGCTCCTGATCAACGCTGAACATACGGCAATCAATTGATCCGACGGGGCAGACTAAGTTCACTCGTCCCAACCACCTGTCGAATGATCAGCAGCACACACAAACACACGTATGTTCGAATCACATCCAAGTTCTATACGATGTCATCATCCCATCACTTTATAATTGTTTGTAACGTCAGGTTAACCGATTAAATAACTTGTTAAAGGTTTTCCAAGAGGATAGAAACGTTATAAACAACGCCTTGTGATTTTGTTTTCCGTTCGTCGAGGCTAAGACAACCTAATTTCCTCAATAATCATGAGCACGACGCCAAATATTTTCAGCGAGATCCGTTCTATCCATGGATCTCGTGTGATTAAAATAGGAAGTGTTTTTTTAATTCTGATTCCATAGTGGATGCAGGCATGATTGGCTGTGGCAACTAAGGTGTCGTCCACGTACCAGTTCTCCAGTCCTGCTCTTTCGTTCGCCAAGATGAGACTCATCATTTCGATACACCTGAACTGTCTGTGTACATGTTCCCGCAAAAGGTCCAACCTACTGTTCGTACAGAGTGAAAATGCGTGTTCAAATATCGGCGTAACCACACTCATCTGAAGTTGTTTCTTCCTTCGAGGGGATGAGCATTGTTTCATGAACCGGTACATTTGTGAACAGGGGCTGCGAAGTAAACAATGTTCAGCACTTTTCCTGATGATTTCCTCTGATTAAAATTTCTGCCTTTTTGGAATTATCTTTCACTGGCTCGTCGAACTGGCTTTCTTCAGCCATTTGGACATATGGTGTTGTAAGGGGTTTGCCAAGGACAGCTTGAACCTGATTTGTACGCCCGACTTGCATAGGTCGAGCCGACCGTATAGTTGTGCCTTTTTCACATTAGTCGCGACTATACTAAATTACCCACCAGCTACTTATCAGCATTTTACATTTGTTTCTTGTCCCCTTATATAACGCACGATTAATTTCTTTCTGAATTACTTCATTTTACCTATTAGTCCGGTTGGGAATATTCTGAAATGAACCTTGAATAATGAAGGCAGGATATTGAATTGTTTCAAGTTAGGGGTTCCCTATAAGCCTATAAACACGGGTTGTACAGTGCAGTGAATGAATGCAGTGGTATTAGCTCTGTGCTAAACGAATTCCTCTGCGGTGATAACTCAGAACTAGACGGAGAAAAAGTATATCTAATTATTCGACGAGGGTTTATCACTCCTTAAACAACATTAAGAGGATTTCGCTTTCTTATTTCCCTTTTTACTCCCGACGATTTCATGAGAAAAAGCGGTTTTTGACGGCTTCAGTAAATTCGTCTTCTTACATTTCAATCTAGACTATCTCATATGTAGCGTCCAAAAGTTTTATCAGGTCCTAGTCTCCCTCAATCATCCAAACTAAGCCTATTCCAGAAGTTTTGCAAATTATTAGTGACGGTTGCCTGTCATTTGGCATCGCATAAAAATTGATCACTGATTGTCAACATTGATGAGGGAACCTGACAAGCAAAAAGCATTTATACGCTCTAATTTTAAAATTAAAAAATACACAGTTCCTAGTAATTCTGTATTTCACAGACTCATTTTCGTTTGAAGGTGATGTCAAAACTCCTAATTCAAGTAATCCATGCACGTTACTACAGAAAAACAAATCTCAAAACGCCCTTCTAGAAGATGAAATGGATTACTTGATTCAATGAGTTTTCAATTTATAAATAAAGGTTTTGTATGATGGAAACTGCTGAAAGCTGTATGGAAAAAAACCCAGAGAAAATGTATTTATTTTTTTATATCTTTGTACGGTCTAAGTCTTCAAATAAGCTGCACTATGTCCGATTTTAACCACCGGCTAATTTGCATAAATACAATCACAGTGCTTTCACTTATCGCTTTAAAGCATGTAATAATATAGCTATAAGACAAACACATAGAAGATACATTAGGCAGGATGAATTGAATGTGTTTTCCATCCTTTATCTTACATGATTAATCGTCTAATTCTATTCTCTCCCTTTAGTGTTCATATCCTAACCGTTGACATATGAATAGTGGAACCACATGATCAAGTAACGAGAGAGAGACAAAGGTGGTATTCATTTGTGCGACAACCTTCATGTCTGTGATAGAAAAGATTCTGACGAAGTATTCTTTCAACAATAGCTTAAAGCAGACAAATCGGTTCTGATAGGAAGTGAACGATGAAAATCAGAACTACATTAGATGACACTCTGCCCGTAATGGTTCACCTACCACGTAGCTATAAAATCATGACTGATATGAGCGGGTTTGTTAAAGTTATTTACTGGCACGATTCACAGAAATGAGTATTTGGGTTTTCGCCGGTCAAGGTCTATCCCACTCTGATTTCACTCCTTAAAGTCGAGTCAGAGTTGATTTAACACTATACAAAAAGCTGAAATTTTAAATTAAACACGAAGGAGTAAAGAGAGTCCTAATGACATCTGCAGGCGTTTCTCGGAAAGTTACATGTTGAAATTGTTGAAAACGAAGTATAATTATAGATTAAAAACCATATGAGCATTAGAAGCATTTATAGTTGTGTTCACTAGTGTTTTCTATTTGTGATTACAGAAAGATAGAAGGGGTAATTGAAGGTGATCTTAGGTTTAAGTCAATTGTGAAAAATGAACTCAAGGTTCTCATCTAAATGTCGACGGGAAACCACGACCTCTGTTGAAAGACAGGAAGTAGGTCATCACTGATGAGCTCAAAAGTTACACCAACGAAGAAACAGACACAGGAATGGACAGGGGGAGTGAAATTTATGCCAGACAATTGCCACAGTCTTAGTTTGTGATCCGGGAACTTTCTCCAGGCATCACAAAAGTGTCCCGCATACTGGCGTCCGACAACCAGTGAAGAGCCGTAAATGTTTGTAAACACGTCTGTCCTGTTAGATGTTAACTTAAAACTCAATTGAAACGGTGAGACGGGTAAAACCGAGAAAATAAAAACGTGAATGTGATTCCTCAACAACGACTCGTCAGGTAACCGACGTTGGTGTTTCGATTAGCGGAACGCAGCAAAATTAAAAAGTATCCCATTTTGTATTCTCCACCTGTTCATTCGCTCACTCAAAGGAATGGCACTTCATCTGCACCTTATTTTTCAGGTCTGTATTTGTATTCGAATTTAACTAAATTTTACTCTGTTGAGGAGGTTCTGAAGGCAATCAGAAGCATTTTGGTCGTCATACTACATGAAAGAATAGAAGAGCATGTGTTACATGCTCGCACTTTATTGAAAATATTTTGAATTATTCCGGCAGTTCACAGTAAAACTCGTTTCGGTCATCCGTGGAAAGAATTAAAAATTTTTACCAGGGTGGCTCAGAAATCTGAAACAAAGTAATATTTTATCCCTCTGCTTGTTCACGAAACGTGTGTACATTGTCTTCAAAAATCAGTTGGATGATTCACAATATCCAATGATTTCTCGTGTTTGTTTATATTACAAGAAATCTAATTTCCAAATAAATGCAATAAATTAATGCCTGAGTTCCATTTTTGTGCCCAGCTGAAGTGAAGCTCTGTGCTATGCACTATGAAGGGCACTAAATCTGCTCTTCTTCATTCGTTTATTGCTGCAGGCAAACGTGAGATCTAGTACACTTTTTCTCTGACCATTCAATCTCGGATGCAAGCAAAGCCCTTCACCGTGTCGGCATCTCGGTGCTCGGATCTCACTTTAAGTCTTCTCCACATCGCCGGGCAATGACTTCCTTGTTCCTGCTTTACAGTTTCCCCATGGCTTTTACTTCCATAAATTTACCCCTACCGTGCCTGTTAGCTTGTCTTCCACGCCAGTTTCCTTGTCACAACGCTAGCCCCTCATCAAATGGTCGTGCCCGTATATTGCACTATTGGGGTTTAATCTTTTTTACCAAGAAAAGCAAGACGGTTTATCGCTATGTCTCTCTCCGTTTTTTCCTTTTCCTTTCAGCCTAATCCTTTGCAAAGGCAAAATCAATAGAATTATTTTTACCCTGATGTCCTCTTCCAAATTGCGGTATTCATCACCGAGGAACTTCATTACTTTTCAAGATAATACCCATCTGTTTAAACAAAAATATTCTTTAGGAATTTTCAGTGGTTTAGGTCCATCGAATCCGCTTTGATCCTAACTCCGTTGGGACAGATTATTAATCCAATACACAGACTGTAGTTAGGCTTTCTTATTCGACCTCCAGAAGCTTGTAGGACCAATTCATCTATGGTTTGTGCCTGGGAAAAAGCTTCCTGAATCGTGTTCGGTTCATTATTATTATCTCATAATACCTACTGCTTGTGTTCTACCTGTGAGGTTCAGACACGGGATCTTTCATTCGTTTTATGGATTTGCATTACTGATGAGACCCAACAGGGTGGAAACAATGTATGGCAGTGCTTTTCGTTTTCACGTTTCCTTAAGACTGTCTACGATGTAATTCCTTGTGGGATAATGAATTGTTTGGAATTATGTCCATCAAGTTCTCAAATACACCGGTGGCATTCCACTTCTGACCTTCGAGATTTTATTCATCACCAGTAAGTAGATGTTGCAAAACCGTCGCTCCTCCCTCGTTCTCTCACCCCACCCGCTTCCATTTCCGCTTCCCTGCTTCCACTCAACAAAACCACGTGCCGCGTGAACGCTGATGATTTCAGTGACTCAGTCACTGTTTGTTGTCTGAAACTCTCATTTATTTGGACTAGACATTGGTCACTTTGTTGTCTGAGATGGGGTCCTGTCAACGAGGTTGCCCCTTTTAACGCTTTGTCTGTTTTAAACATTGAAGTGGCCAGGAGTTTCATGTGGCGTAAGATATATCTAGTTAACCACAAGTACATACAGACGAACAGAACGATGATAGAAAGCAAGTAGGCATGTGGCGCACAGAAACATTTCAGTCACACATGAGAGTTCATGAACCGCGCAAGTGATTTGTTAGCATGTCATGTCTGAATAACTAATCTGAATTAACTGTCATTAGTGTTCTCCGAGATTGAATCCCCTCGCAGAGTAACTGTGCCCAGTGAGTGCTGCACGTCCCACGGTAAGATATGCGTGCAATATACACACGACATTTGTGGGAGTACAATCCGTTTATCCATCTGTTCATTCTACCCACCCACCCACTCACCCACCCTCCTTCCTTCCCCACCCAGCAAGTGGGAACATGTCCTAACGAAGCAAACCAAGTTCTGGTGTACGCGATGCACGGATGGCATCTGTTTGGTTGCGTTGAGTCGCAGGAAATGACCCGAAATATTGTACTGTCTGCTAAGCGCGATGAAAGTCAGTCAACTGGTTCGAGTAAAATGGTTGAAAAAGAGAATAAAGTACCCTCCGCGTCAAAGTAAGAGTTCGTTGTTCGGTGGGGTATTTCTACTATACATTTTTGAGATACGGTGCTGAAGCAGATGGACGTTAATTTAAAAGAAATCCATCACCTCGCACTTCGGTGAAACATCGATCAATTGTGCATGTCAAATACTATAAAGGCCAACTGATGGAGAGCAGCCCAAAACCACGTAATCACTATATCTATCATTATTGTATATATATATATTAGTGTAATAGTACTATTATTATGATAAAGGATTATATCATGCAATAGTTGCTTTCTGTAAATGGCAACTAGTTTTTACTTTGCGCAATACAAACAAAACTAGGCATGCTAATGAGAATAATGTAGAGCAGATACACGGAGATCACCCAGGAACTTGTTTCGAATTCCCGCAATCGATCAGGGATGGTTTGACCAAGGCAGAAGAGATAAAAATCTTTGAGGTAAAATTCCATCTTTGTTCAGAAAGGTGCTCCATGAAAGCTGAATTCTATTCCGCTGATAAAGGGACAGGGGCCGATCTACCCTCGAAAACATCAACCCAACAAATCAGTCCCGATGTACCAGCTAAACTCCCACACATGCACGTCCTGCCCGAGTTCAACCCACTGTCTTGCCGTCCGCCAAGAATGTCTCTGTATTCCTTACACTCACGTCGACAATTAACCCTTAACTTTGATAGATCCCTTTTGCTCACTTTCATGAAGGTTGACTGTTATTCAAATTGTTTTCGCTGGCTGACGTCTCATTATTTTATTGGGTTTAGTTACTTAGCTCTGGAGTGATTCGAACCCTATCATAGAGGTCAACAACACTTTCAAGGGGATTCTACCGCTGAACTTTTCACATTTGGACCACCTATCCAACTTATAGGGACATATGTTACCCATCAGATAACAGCTAAGTTGATCACCCTGGGAGGTTTTCCTTAGCTCAGCTGTCAGTGTACGTTATTCAAACCAGAAGACGGTGTTTCTTACGCACGTTTGAATCCCCAATTCAAATAGAAGATAACAGGCTGCTGAACGACAATTTAAACAAGTAGTTCAGCCTTAGAAGTCCATTCGGTGGATTTTGGGGGATTCGAAGGACAACTTGTCAGTTCGCATGTTATCTGATACTTTCTACCCCTCCCACCCGTGTGACTTGGATGGATGATATTAGTTCGGAAACTCTCTGGTCAGAAAGAACACGGGTTACAATACTGCTACAGTCTTTTTGTTAGTTTACGGAATAAAGTTAAAAGGCTAACATAAAGGGATTAAGCACATAAGCCTATTTTCAATGCTTCATCAACTGACTTAATGCAATACATTTTATAGTAAACCACACATGGAGTTTTAGGAAAGTTATGACTAGAAAAGTGCGAGGACTGAATATATAATGAGGTGATGTACCTACAATAATTTCTTGCTTTTCTTTTCATTTTACTTCTTTCAGGAATGGGGAAGTAGCCAAGCAAAGGGGTGACATTCAAAACACGTAGTGGGGAAAGTTAGGCGGTGGTGGTGGGATTCGAACACAAACCCGAGGTGACTTTTTGGTGACGTTATTACCATCGAGCCACCCCCACTTGTATGCGGGTGCACATGAGCGAACGTCACCAAGTTTAGGGTGAACAGCCATATTCTCTTGACACCCTTCATACTTTACGCCATATTCGATCCCGCGTTATCATCATTAGGAATTTTCCTGTCCAGAATTTGGTGCGCCTTTCAACAAAACAGCAGCGGTTTGTCAAAGAAATTCCGTTCGGGTCTTGGTTGTGCAGCTGACGTACTGTAGTATCACTTATTTCTTATAATTTCCCGTATGAATAGCATCATTCTTTTCCTGTTCACGGTGATAAGTATTACGCTTACAAATATCATGAAATATGATTTTGAAAAATTGAGTGATTCAAAATTGTTCCATTTTTTTCGTTTTCTAACATGATGGAAAATTAAAGAAACCTCAGTTACTTTTTATTAACAACCGAAAAATGGCACGAGGGATTCATCATTTTTACACCATAAAAGGGTCTCGTCATTCGATTTTTGTTGAGCAGCATAAATGTGTATCCGGGGGAAGGGTTGCTAGATAGAATCTTCTTTAGGACTACAAAACTTCATCTTACGGGCAAAATCAAGTTGTCCGACAGCTATTGGAAAACCTATTGCATTGATCATTGACACGACCCCGCCCCCCAGGATGTTCTATGAGAATTATCAATGCACAGCAAGTGTTCTTAACACCCTTTGTGAATTGGTAGTATTTGGAAAAGTATGAATTTAGTGATTGCCTTAGTTTATTATTATTATTATCTTTATTATTTTGTTATTGGTTTCATTTTATCGAATGGAAAACCATACAGTAGGGTTTGTAGTTGAGGCCCATGAAGCATAACTTTCTTGGGGTGGAGCTTGAAGAAGTAGTGAAATCAGGCTCTGGTTTACCATTGCACGACCGCTTGGTTCATGTAGTGGTAGTCTATATCGTTTTAATGCCACGAAGTCACGTGTTTCAATCAACCAATCATCATTCAGTTCTGTTAGTCTATACGAAAACTACCAGTAGTAAGATGCGTATTTCTCCTTCTGAGAACGCTTACATCAAATACGGTAGATCCACGTGTCTGCAGTTTGCGGTAAAATATCATAAACAACTGTGAATCCAGCCTCTGTAGCCAATGAATAAACTATAATGCTTAATGGTAAGGCGCTTTCACGCGTATCAGCATATTATAATAGATAGTCATGTTAATCTACATCGTCTATTTTCCAATCATCACTTTTTCACCTCCAATTCGAACAGTGTTCGTTTTCTATGTAATGTTAAAATCATTTTCGTAAAGTCTCACTTTCGTGAGGTCATTAAGATGAGAACTCAGCATATCTTTAAATACTGCTACATCTCTAGAATCAGGACTTTCATTATTACAACCTATCCTCGAGAAATGGCCAGAATTCGTCAACTGCCTACATTCACCAACATGTTACATTTTAACACTATGTGTCTTCTATAAACATTTCCGCCGGTGAACATTGCAATTCCGATTCACTAGATCCATTATTTGTAAAGAGGCTCAAAAACTCCGGTACGTGAAAGCCGAAATTGGGAACTATGCATGGCTACCCGCATTGAGGTAGATTTTTCTTTCGAGAAAAAAGTGGATTATAAGATACCTAAATTGGCTTCCGGCTGTCATCTGGATCCTAAATTCAATGCACTGACAGTAGCAGATCACACTGCTCGGTTCGTACAGCACTAGTGATCGCCTTCTCAAGTCCCATTCTGACGGGGTTTTTACAATTTTGTTTACTTACTCAAAAGGTGAAACCCACCTTCTCTGAAATAATAAAGAATA
Source organism: Echinostoma caproni (assembly GCA_900618425.1). Taxonomy (NCBI): domain Eukaryota; kingdom Metazoa; phylum Platyhelminthes; class Trematoda; order Plagiorchiida; family Echinostomatidae; genus Echinostoma; species Echinostoma caproni. Next base: position 85,703 of record UZAN01039750.1, on the reverse strand, counting down.
AAAAGATGAGAGTTTTGTGTGGTGCTTTAACTTTGATTATATACAATAAGAAAGGTCCTATGGGTTCGTACGAAACAGTCGAAGTATCCTCTGCCTACGCATTAAAGATTCACTGATACGTATGGGGTTTACAATCCTGATGGCTTTTTTCTTCCAGTTGTAGCTGTCTGAGGCCCGGGGAGGAGAATATGACTCACAATGAGGTCATGCCATACACAAGGAGCGCCAGTGTTTCCTGGACAGGCGTTGTCTGCTCTAATTCACTTATCATCGCGGCATTTGTTTCCGTGATCTTTCAGACATGACAGCTTCCATCCGCAGTTTACCATCTTCGTTGGTTGGTTGGTTCATCAAAATGCACACTGCAGTAAACCTGGCAACTAGACCAACTAGACTAATACGAGAAGTTTACACATGCATACACACACAACAAAATATATTTGTGGAGGTTCTATGCGACAACAGAGAGGAGAAAATAAGTTGAAATGTCCAGACAAAAGTGAAAAAGGTCTCCGAGACCACCTGTGATGTGCCTTGCACACATCAAAGCACAGTTGTTCGTGGAATCCACACACACACACGTGCATATTTGTTGTTAACTTTATCCTGACCCCTCCTCATCAGCAGCCTATCATCTCTGCTTTACTCCACCCGCGTAGAGTACGGGTGACGTGAATTGTCATTTCCGTCGCCAAATTTTGTCCATGTCGATGTATCAGTTCGTTTTCGGGGGTGAAAGAAAAGTCAAACTGTATTTCAGTCATCGTCTCCGGCTCTCGTTGTGCGACGCATATTTTGACAATCTTGCATTCCCCCATATGAAGCTGGTTTTGGGTTCGATGGACCCAGAGGACAAATCAGCTTAAGAAGCGAGCATACACTGCGCGGGCATTAAGGTTGAAGGCGTGCGCACACACAAGCACGAATGTTTGAAAGCAACCGGTCATGCAAATGATGCAGCCAGAAAGACCACCTATTGCACCCAACGGTGCAAAAAACAAACATTTGTTCTTCTTCGCTTCTCCGCTTGGTTATGGGTTTATTTTATTCTTCATTGTGGGCGTAGTGTAGAGTTAACTGACCCGTCGTAAATGCCTTATCCGGCACTGTGTCCTACGCATTGGAAAATGGAAACGGAATGACGAATCTTATGGTGATCTCGTGCCATTTCACACGCAACCACACACACATGGTCTCTTTTTATTCCTACAATTTCCATGGATAATTTAACTAACTAGAAACTCTTGCCCGCTAATAGAGCCCGGTTTATGGGGTGCTTGAAGCATTGGTCCACCGACATCAGTCATTCTGTCCATCTTCAATGCCCGGTGCGGCAATTGGCGCGCACTCGATGGGGTGAGATACGGGGTCGTTTGATCGGACACCTATCATCGACCAATCACAGTCCATCCGGAACTTGATGGCGTGTCCGCAACTGCCATTTAATTTACTTATTTCTTTCAATTGTCTTTTTTCTTTCAGTACACACGGGGAGGAGGCGGAGGGGACTCGAGTAAATGCACGCGTGCATGCATGTATGGGTGCGTTCGAGAGTCCGTAGAGGAGGTGGTCAAATCAGAGGACAGATTTTCTCTGCGGGGTGAGGGACTAGTTGCGCTATCCTGTCTCTCCTCAAGCTACGGGGTGGGGGAGATCAGTAAGAGTAATGGTATTTGGTGGTGGTGTTATCGGTGATGGGGACGTGGTGGTGACGGCACAATCAAGCCGCGAGGGCGGCGACAGGAACGGCGACGGTAACGGGAGTGGTGCGTGACTTGGAGTTCGCGCGCGCGTGTGTGTGCGTGCGTCGGCGGCCGCATATACACATGCACTTTCATATACATATATGCATTCGCGCACACATACACACGCTTGCGGCTAATCTCAGCGTCGCGTGCAATCCAAGCAACGCGAACAGCCAGTGACAGACAGACAGACGCACACTGACTCTACATGCGCGGCCTACTGTGTCCTCTACGGTCAGGCAAACTGAAGTCAAATTCATGTCTGGTTTGTCTACTGTTACTGTTTTCTCTACAGTCACCATTGCCAGGTCAAACGGCGCCAGGCATAGTAAATTTGGCGACATGAAGCTGGCGCCATCGTGTAACAGTAGTGGCAGTAGTAGTAGTGGCAGTAGCAGCATTCGCACAAGCAGCACCAGCAACAACGACAACATCAGGCACCTATTGGCTTGTGATGGCGACCTTGTGAAAACGTTTGAACCAGAAGTTATGCGACTACCACCACTAATACTAATATTACCAAGACACTGTTCGGATAATTTCAAATTGAGTTTGACGCCGTCAATACTAACCTTCATTCTTCAATCGACAGACGGCGACAATCGGACCTGGGGCGTGCCGGGCCACGAGCACATTCACTATCCAACGGATCCTCGATCGACTCTCACCGAATTGGGACCGGTGACGTCGGTTCAGCGGCGCCGAGTGTGGCAGCCGGTTGTTGATATTGTTTTCATTGTTGTTGTTGTCGATAACGTTATCCTCTACGGCTCCGCCTTGATTGAACTAACAAGGCTGACTGGAACAAATCGATGGACAATCAGTTTGGCGACTGGGCCGGACCATAAGGGAGATTTGATTATATTCATCGCTTATGGATGGCACGTGTCCCGATACAAGTCGCCAAATGTTTTTCTGAGACCAGAGGCGTCTTTGAATTCCAAGCAAATCCATACGGATTGCATTGTTTTGTGTCCTGTTCCCGTCGCCAATCAGTCTGCAACAAATCCAACGAGCAGTGAGAACATTCCCATCATTACCACCAACTCCACTGCTACTAATAATATCACTAAGACCACCCCCGCAGGCAGTATCACATCCACAATCACTAAAATTACCGAAAACCCCCTGCCCAAACGGTATTCGGAACGAACTGACATCACACCTACTCAGTTTTCCTACTGGACAAATACGCTTGACAAATGCCTATCTCAGCCGTTTCCGTTTCAGACGGCCACAAGAAGATGCTGCTCTTTGTTTCGCTGGCCATACAGCCCCCGTTCTTTCCGTTGCATTGTGCCCTTCATATTCTATGTTTGTTGTTTGTTGATGCTTTGCACCAACGCGTATCGAGTGGAAACACATGTCACACCGAAACACATATCGGGATCACCTGAACCTAAACGTTTTGGAAATGCACCAGATAAGACTCAATTACGTGCTCGTACACCAAACTATCTATTCCGGTTGCATGATCGTCACATGCGTCATTGGTGGGATTTTGATCAGTTTGAAGCGGATCGTCTACGACATCCCGTTCATCGGAGCCGTACTAGTGACATGAACATAGAGAAATGGAATGATGCCAGTCTAGGTGTGATCACGGCTGTACGGCATCATCAACACATAGGTGAGTTTTGGTTTTTACTGTCGCTTCAAGCGGACTCAAAGCGAATTTTTGGTTTGGGGTCAATGTACTGTGTCACTTCAAACCACTTACCCAGTGGTACCGGTTTCCCGAGGGTTCACTGTTTCTCAAATCATTTGACCTATCTTTGCGAAGTTTCCTTTCTTTTGCGTGCTTTTGATAATGTTTTTTACAAATATGTGACGAACAGGGAATGAATACGTCTACTCAATTGATCGATGGTTGCATGAACGTTATTAGTACGTGCCACTCATACTAGGTCAAGTTTGTTCCTTATCGGGATCACTGATTGTGCACCACTGATTGTGATACCATTTAGGGAAGCCACGTAGTGCTTCAGATGCTATTACGTTTTATTTCTGAGCTCGTATACTAAAATGAGTTTATTTTGTATGAATCATTTTTATCACGTCTCACTGCTGGATACAACAAGTTGTGTCCAAAATCGCCGGGGGCAGGTAAATAGTAGCTTATGGACGGTAGTGTGTTAGTATCACTCCAACTATTGCATTGATCTTAGTTTCACCCAAAGAGGATTTTTTCCGGTTAAAAACCCGATTGAAGTATGAATGACGTCCCACGTGCGATTTCATCATCCACAATGCGAAATGACATGAAGTAACACTGTCTGCATGAAATCCTGCACTCGGGAATTATGCAATGCTCGTATGAATGGAAATTTGGAATGGATTTACCACTACAGGCGTGTGAATGAAAAAGAAACTACTTTTCGTTGTGCCAACACTGGAAGAGAGGAGTAACTGGACTGAAGTAATCTGGCTTCTTGGCAGTTTGCTTGAATTTCAGGTTTTTGCCAGTTTGCCGAGTTTTGTACGCATTTTTCCTAAACACTAATTATTGAAAAATCATGAGAAGCTCACATGCAAATGGACGGTATAAAGCTGGAACTGACCGCTCTCGGGTGAAACTGTAAAAGTATCTGGGAGCACTAACTTTCTTTATATCCCGTACTGTTTTTTGTCGATTTTCGCTCTGCTTTGCTTTGTATCAAATCAGTTCCAGTAAGTACCAAAGAGTGCGTAATCAGAAATCAAGGCAACAACAATAGCAACTATACAATAATAATATTAATGATACCAATAACAATAATGAAAACAAAGACCATATAATAAGCACAGATTAAGAGTTAGAAATAAAGACGTTAGAATACGAATAAGTTAACTTGTAATGTATTCCGTATTCCACTCTGTCTGTTCACCAACATGGTAATTTTGTTTGCAAACGTTTCATCACTAGTCGAGGTAACATCATCAGTGCTTGTGAAGTATTATCGTATTGTCGAAGAATCTGACTAAGGAAGAAATACATAAATATCAAAATAGGCTGGTGCACGTCCAGCGATTCACCTGGACAGATGAAAGGGAAGAGATCGAATCATATCTCCTGGTCATCATGAAGCGAATAACACGTATGATTTCAGATTTTCTGGGAAGAGCCCGCAGCTTTTGCTTGAATGATCAAAGTGAGTACAAAGACAATGACAAGTTTGGATCAGTCCTTTCGGTTGCATCGTGTAGCTCAACTGGTAAAACAAGCACTGTAAAAACGTGTGGGTGATATCCATGCATGGATTCAAATCCCACTAAGGCTACTGATTTTTCCACAGAACACACTAATCTGTCAAAACACACAATGAAAAATGTAAAAGCTCCGGCGATGTTTGTGTGCACTAGCCTCTCCATAATTTCCAGTCCATCCTATTTAGTATATTTCGGTGCATAAACAAAAGGAAGGATACTATTCCTATCACTACCCGCAACGAATAGCCGTACATGTCGTTCTGATTTTCTAATTGTATTTGCATTTCTTTTGATTCTTACCCAGTAAAGACAGAGTTTGATGTGAGTCAGCAGTGAGACGAATATTGCTGTTTACTTTCCGTGTACCACTATTTCTTGGGATACTGAGAGTATTTAGGGATTTGGTGATTAATTTTATATTCCGCCTGTGTCATCTTAAGTACAATGGTGCTATTCCCTTTCTTCTCCCTGTTTCCAACCCATACAAATTTAAAAGTTGCACGAAAAAGCCACTTTTTCTGTGGTTTCCTTCTTATTCTTGTAAAATGCTTCAAGCCACCTCTTGCCCTAAACTGATTATGTTTCCATTTGGTAATATGCGACCAAGAGTAAAATCAATGAGCAGGCTGAATCATATGATTTTGTTTCGTTTTACTATTAAATTCCATCTCGGTTGACCCTTAATGACTCGGAATATTGCTAGCAAGAATTTTCCTTTGCGCTCGGATCAGTTAGTGTCCACGACTTCCGTTTAGCAGTCAACTATCTTCGATTCCTTTACTGCTTTCCAATGATAATCCCTAGTCAGGTGAACGCTGTTTTTTGTTGTTAATTTTCTGTGTTTGCCTATCTGTTCTAAGAAACAATATCTGTGCCGGAAATGTTGATAATGGCTGGTGGAGAAAGTTGTCTGATTGTACTCACCAACACAAATCGACTTGTCTACAGGTAAACCCATTCCTATAGAAACGCCAACTTCCGACTTATTCATCTCGCATATCTGTCAAAACGCCTTACAGGATTTCTACAATTTCTGTAGTAGTTAATCCTCATTATTGTGAACAGAGGGCATGTTACATTTTTTTGCTAGCACCACTAAGCAGGTTTCAAACTGAAAGCTTGTGTATAGTCTGGTAACGTTGAACAAAGTAAGCAAATTTGATAGGCGTGCTACTACTGGTACTACTAATTATAAATACTGAAAATTTTCAACCCCTCAGATATTAAATGTATCGGTGTAGAACCAAATCTCTGGAAAGTGATTACAGCCTATCGAAACCCAACCTGGGAAACGCAGAGATGAGAAAAGAGGATTGACAGTGGTAGTGATATTTAAACACAAGACCCCCAAGTCACTGTTCTGATGGTGACCTCAACCACTTGACTGTAACTGAACTAGGAAGGGAAGATTTATTCACAAAATTTCAAAAGAAACAGCTCCTTTAGTGTCAGTAGTCGACTATTGCGGGATTATGGGACGAAACGGATAATTTGACTGACAAATTCCAATGGATTCAGCAAGAGACCTACCAATCCAAGTGAGATATATGAAATTCCAAAAAGACGCATCACTCGTTTTACACCCCGAACTACACAAAAACAACTTTACATCGACCTCAGTCACGTGCTATGGTGATCAATAGACCTCCCTGATTGGCAGGGGTGAAAACCTGGTGCGACATTTCATTTCAACAAGGTGAATGCTTTCAAGTACAATTAATACACATGATGCAAACAGTGCAAATGGATAAAGACCATGAACTCGAAATTTTTTTGATAATGACAAACCGTTGTCATTGATAACCTCAAAATAATTGGGATATACAACCATCTTTATGAATTTATGATGCTGATTCATCATATGAATAAGTTTTAAAAGAATCATCAAAATCACGTGTAGTGAATAATGGAGCGCACACCTAAATAGTAGTAGGCAATAAAGGATGCGCACCTTTATCGGAACATAACTGATGATTGTCGATCTAAAGTTCTTTGTTTTAGCTTACATATGACAAATCACAAGTTTAGGTGTAAGAAAATGGGTTAAAGACTAAAGGGATTTAAAATCAAGCGTCAGTTTACTTTGACATAACATCTCGCCGTCCTCTAGTAATGAAAATAGCCATAAATTTCCATTGGCACAAGGCATCATCGCCGGATTGTTAGTAACAGATAGTTTGACTTAAAATGACCTCGTTATCTTCCTCATCATCACACCCTTTTCAATGCACTTCATTTGCACACACTTCACTGCAAAATCCATTTAACGAGAAGGGGATGTAGTCAATGTAAGGTTGCTGGTGTGTTTATGATGGTAAAGCAGTAGGACAGCGACGGTGGGATTTGACCTCGGGTCGATGTGATATTGACCTTTTTGATCGCTTCATCACTGTAGCTCTTTATTTACGAGCCACAGGCGTATTGCATTGCAGTCCGAGGGATTAAAGTCCATTTAATTATACCATTAAATCATAGTTGTCATTTACTCCTCTTACATTCTTCACATGAGCTGTTCCAATATTAAACTGAGTGAGTGAAGAGAGATCATGAAGGTTAAAGAAATCCATTTGGAATATTGAATAAAACAAGTATACCAAATGAGTGAATTGATGACATGGTAATCGAAATTGGCGTTCTGTTTTCATCCCTTTGGAAGTTTATCATCACAAAGGTTTTATCCAGAGTATTATTCAGGTAGAGATTTTACCGGTTTATACAACTCCAAAGATGACATGAAGTAATATTATTTCTGCAAGTGAAGGCACAATATGATCCATGCAACATACCAGAACCACTCAAACCACGAAACTAAAAAGTTGTTTTTCATTTTGTTGTGAATACGTTTCCACTAAACAAGGTCATTTGAGCAGGATTAGTTCTCGTCTTGACGAAAAAAAACGATTGAGAGAAAGGAACTATCCCATCAAAGACACAAGTATAAAGAATTCGTAAAAGTCGTTACTTTTTAAATAGAGAGAAATGGAGGATTTGAATCAATTTCAAATGGTGAATTCGTCGTGTATTGAGCAGGTGAAATGTGAAACGAAGAGCTAAGAGGCAATGGATATCTTTTTCGACCTGGTTGGGTCTCATCAGCAGTATGAATCCATCTACCTAACTGGGGACCGAACACGGGACTCCACAGGCAGGGTGCAGGCATGCTACCCGCTCGGCCACCGAGCAGCTGATAAGAGCGGTTTCATTTTCTATTTACACGATGTAGCACAACCCATCTTTGCGAGCTTGTTGCAGGCCAAACTACAGCTGTACAGTGCTTCCTAACTTCACTGTTCATATTTCATTTGCTCTGTATGCGACGAATTCCCCCTTTCAAATCTTCAAACTGTGTTTAGTCGCTGTGATACTCGTTATGTACGCCTCAAAAGCGATCACAGCAATACATCTTACCTAAATCTGTCCTTCAATTTTAAATCAAACAACTCTACGAACAAGTTAAAAAAAAACTATATTTAGACACGAAAATGACTTAAGTGAATAAACAACGAAGGCCTCCAAAATAAGTAAAACAAACAGACAAACGAATGCCTTGAAAAAGGTCAAAATGTCTTTACTAAAGCTGACTCATAATATAATAACTGTCGTATACAAAGAGGAAGCAAACGAAACAAGACAAATAGATTGAATCTATTTAAACTGATACTGAGACCTAAGTCAAAACACACTTAGAATAGTGCAAAACTGATGGCGATGTGAGTACTTTTTACACTAGTAAATTATCTTTTATTTTATTTTCTATTTTATGGCCTATACAACAATGCGGACTGGAAGAAATGATGAAAACTGGATGGTAGTGGCGAGATTCGAGCTAACGACCTCCGAGTTAATGCAATATTTAGCTGAAGCACTTGAACACCACGTCACACTTATACAGTACAAGGTTTTCCTCATAACACCTGTAACATAAACATTCTTTTGACAATCAAACAAAACCTACTCCTTGGATCTTCTAACCATCACAGAAACGAATGGATTCAACAGGGAAAGGAAATCAGTTGGATTTGATTATTGTTTTATTATTCGATTGCAAAACACGTTTGGAAACATGTTTCCGGGTAAAAGAACAGTTTTATTCTCGCATTGGAAATTTCCTGTGATGCAGATAATACATTTTTTACTGCCTCATTCAGCCCCTTTTAAATTTTTAAGCTCACATTACCGACTTATATCTGAATGGTGCGGTCATAGTTTGCTGATATCATACTGCTGCGGTTTTGAAAGCGCTTCGATTAAATGACCCTTAAATAGCTTGTCGATCATGCTCCTCTTACTGCGTGTGCGTCGAGAATGTAAAATGAATCCATGCGTCAAGTTTCATTTAACCCATAGAACCATAAAGGGGAATAAATTATTTCTTTGGACTTGAACACAAGTATTTAGGTCGAATTCTACTGCAGCGAAAAGAATGAAGAGTAGTTGTGAATGGCATTGGATGTCGCTTGTTTCTCCAAGTTGTTTGAACTTTCGTCTCAATATATGGTACCGTTGATGGGTAAGTTTTATGTAGTCCATTAAGTTGTGTCTAGAGCAAATTTCGTTTCCGGGCATTTCACTTTCGCGACTGAATTTAATAACGGGATAAATCGGGACGAAGGACACTGTCTACCAATTGTGTAAAGCCCCCAAAACTCCAAATTTAAACTCGTCTCCGCACCTACATTCACAAAAACAGTACCACTCTGTACCTCATCTGTCTCCAATTTACTCATAAAGTAATTATCACCTGCCCCATTCAACGACTCTTTTATTAGACTTTTCCTATAAGAAAATTTTAAATTGTTCATACTACCTATACTTATATATCTTCACTGTAAAGTTAGTGAACTGCTGAGATTTCACCTCTCAGTTGAACTATTATTTTCTAAGATTCAACTGAAAATACTATTATAAAAACGGAATGGTTCCTGAAAGTGTCCAAAATAAATTACATAAGGCAGACCTGGCTGGGAATGCTATCACACCCGGCTTCGGTAGGCCACCAGGGTTTCTCTGACTGCGATGGTATGAGCATTGCTGATCTGGCCTTGGTTCTTATTGAAACGGGATGATCTTTCGGCACAGTGTGATAAGTGCACAATACCGGATCATTATTATAAGTAGTATCGTCTTGGGCATACTGATGATTTCAGTATAAATAACAACATAGTGCTGAATGATTATTTTCAATGAATTATCATTAACAATTTATTGAGTATATTAATAAAAAGTTTAGGTGAAGTAAAAATAAGAAAGTTGAAGTGTAAGCTTTACTTTTGGAGGACAATTTTCTGAATAACAACCTCCGAGGAAAATAAAAGAGCTTAGTATAGGCAAGTTACTACACCTAAAAAAACTGTGGAACTTTTTTATCACACTTATCATCGGATTCTGTACGGCGCAACAATTAATGTATAAGAAGTTTTCTTACGGAACTAGATCGATTTTTTGGATCATATTCGCAAAGTGCTTGACATTAACCGCTACAACCAGACAACAATGATCAATCATATTCACTGATCCACATGTGTGATATCGTAATCAACCGATTTTGGCTTCACTACTTTCAGTGGCGAACAGAGGGCGAGTTAACGAGTTCGCAGTATTCTACTTGATTGTGCTGAGCGGAGATCACGAATATAGCAGACTCCTGAAATTTCAGAGTAAACTAAAAATTCAGCAGGTAAAAACATCTCATTAATTAGCAAAAAAGAGAATCACAACGAACCTTGTATGAATAAATGAACTGGAATAAAAATCAAAAGTAATCAAAAGTAATAAATCAATTAATTACCAGTAGTAGAAAACTTGAAAAGTGCTACCAATGAAATATCAAAGTTCCATACCGCAGATAAAGGACTAAGCAGTTCTGTGATATCGATCATAGTAGTACAGATTGGGGTCTCGAGAGTTCCTTTGTCAAATTCACTGTATCGGAATCTAAAAGACATATTGTTGAAGCTGCATATATGGGATAAATGCATAAAAACTACTGTTGTTGATCCCCTCTCGGACAAATTTTCACGGAGGTTCTAATATACATTTTGGAGACTTCGTGTACGGGTTCTTAGTGGCGTTGTTTCCCCAATGAATTTGTATATAATAATCATCAGTATGAATATTGTTTATTGAAATAATAGTATTAATATTCGTGTCTTAACCAGTCCCTGCAGAAAAGTGACTTTCTTTTATTTGGGTTGCTGCGACAGTGAAGTTATGAAGAAACATTGTGACTTTCATACTCGAGAACAAAACTTTAAGTTTTCGAGTAGATGGAGATTAATATGGAATGAATAAATGTTGCTGGATTTTAGCTTTTCCTTGGTGGTTGTACTAAGGTTCCGTGTGTCCGGCACCAATAAAGTTGTAATCTGAAGACATACATTGAGTAGTGAGCTGAATTTGTGAAAAAAAACAATTTTAATTACCGTACTGTTTTATTTTCTAGCAGCATGTAAGGAATAAACATAAATCCTTTGTGATGTCATCAGAAATAAGCATGGTTTAGCCTGATTTCAGTCACAGGGCTTGCAAAACGGACGTCAAATGAAAGTCATCTGAACACCATGGCAGTTAGTCAGATTTGTATTTTATGTAGCATGGAATTCACTAACGCATGGCAACGTTCACTCTTTAAATACAAAGTATCTAAGGTAACGATGACAGTTTATTCTGCAATACAAATTTGGGAAGTGCTTGTGCGCGCCTAAAAAAACTTGGGTTTGGAAAACGTTGGCAGTTTTTCGCCTATTTATTCAGAAACTGTTTGCAAGAGTTCTTGGTTTTCCAGGGATTTGCTTTGGCCATTTACGCGATAAATGTAAAGTGTAGTTGCACATTATCCAAAAGTTTCTGAAAGCAGCCAACAGAGAGCCTATTATGATAGCTTGAAATGTGTTCATCATACAATTTCAGAAATGCAACTGCCTGGCACAGTTTATTTATGAGCACCATACCAGCAACTATAATAAGCTGAATTGGTCTTGTGTTTCCAGTTATTTATTCGTGCCCTTCATCGATGAGATCAAAACAGTTCTAAAATCTGAAGAAATATTACTACTCTTTACTACTACTACTCTTTAGGGTTAAAATTTTCGCTTAGTGAATTGTAAGAAAAACAATATCTTCAGGCGTATAATTCTGGATTAATTGCAACATAGTCTCTATACCTGTTAAATCAAAAAGTCATCAGGCAGTTTGTCATAGGAAAAGTGAAAACGATCTAACCAAGTAGGAGGTCGGTTTGCTGACATTCTGTCCGAAATAACGCGGGTTTCATCCTCAATTACATGGATGAGTAGGCACGACTAATGAGACCAACTGAGCTAGAACGAGCTTTGCAATGGCTTCCAGGTATTCCGTCAGCGTTTGCTTCGCTCTGCACACAACACAATTTAGCACTGAACAAATTGCTATTAAATAAGCACAAAAATGTCAAGGCAAACCAAGTATGATTAAACTTCAATCGCTCACTGGATGAGGTTTCATTTTTTCAAAGGAACACAGTGAAAATATGCTTTTGATCAAAGAGAACCAATATAAAAACGTGACAAATAGTTGCTTGTGGCAAAGATAACAATACGGACGTGAAAGGTGATCAATAACAGACGTAATGTTGAATTTCCGGGTTATTAAAATACGAATAGGATAGGACGGATGCTATTTCGGTAAGCGGTGATATTGTGGTGGTACAAAGGGAGTCCTGGCTAGCGACCGAATCATGAATGGCGCTCATCCGACCAGACGCGCAGATGCGTTGACCGACAGCTCCGACTTCGTGGCATTCGACGGGTATCTTTCCCGTTAGCTGCGGATTGTCTGTCGGGCTGT